>JAODAL010007059.1:0-128344 GCA_025379985.1 Phyllomedusa bahiana
ACCCCACGGGTGCTATAGCTCGACCTGTTCATCTTCCTGATAGGCTGTCAGCACTGGTTGCTATAGCTACAGACCTGTTCAATCCCTAATGATAGACTGCCAGTGCTGATCGCTATAGCTACAGACCTGTCCTCTCTTGATAGGCTGCAGGCCCTGGTTGCTACAGGCCTGGTCGATCTCTCATGATAGGCTGTCAGCGCTGGTCACTATAGCTACAGACCTGTTCTTTCTCTTGATAAGCTTCCAGGACTGGTCGCTATAACTACAGACCTGGTGTCCTCAGCAGCTCATCACTGCAGGCCAGTAGAAACCAGTAAACACTGAACTCAAATTTGCGACTGAGAAAACAGGACTGAAGGGAGATGAATCGCTGTAGTGAGACAACCCCTTTAAGTTCCATGCAGCCTTCATCAAGGAACTCTGCTGCTGGGGTGGGTTGTGGTATTTTGGCCTTGTCGCTATCCCACCCTCTGGGGTCTGTGATGGATGCCAAGTCCTTTGCAAAGCCCCCTACCCTTACTCTCAAGCCTCCTCCTACTAAAGATGGTGGCATTTGTCGAATAACTGCTTCCTACTGCAGTGGTGGATATAGAGAACCTGGCATTGGGCTCTAAGGATGGTAGTCATTTCTCCTCCTCCTCCTGTGGCCTCACCTTGCTGTCCCCAAGGGGAGCTTAAAATGGAACACAAGTCCCTTATCTCTAATGACGTCACATGGGGGGGGAAGGACCCAAATTCCACAGAGAACCTGGTACTCCACGATCACTTACGGCTGGGGGCTACTGGTGGAACTCCAACATGTAGGGAGGTCACAAATGAGAGAAGTGAGTGATCGAGACTCAATACAGTAAGTGAGAAGAAGAGTCTGGGTGGGAATGGTGGAAGTGCACAAGCTCCTGGTAGTGGCTGTGACCCACGGGGCAGGGAAATATTGCACACCTGGGGCAGGTAAGCTACAGGTATAGGTTGACAGAGGCAAATGGCTGCCAGCAGGTTTGGTCCTTTGTCACACCAGGTACCCACAGCACGGTGCTACCTCCCAGTGACAGCGGCACAGGGCAGGGACCATGGTGGCACAGGGCAGGGACCACGGTGGTCGGGCATCTGGTTTGGGGAATTAGGTTACAGTGAGTTTCTGGTGTCAGACAGAGCTATGAGTTACAGTGTTTATTTGGTAGCTGTTCACAACGGTGGGTTTCAGTAGTGGACACAGCAGTGAGTTATGAATGGTTTCGGTAGTGGACACAGCAGTGAGTTACGGTAGGTTTCAGTAGTGGACACAGCAGTGAGTTACGGTGGATTTTGGTAGTGGACACAGCAGTGAGTTACGGTGGATTTCGGTAGTGGACACAGCAGTGAGTTACGGTGGATTTCAGTAGCGGACACAGCAGTGAGTTACAGTGGGTTTCAGTAGCGGACACAGCAGTGAGTTATGTGGATTTCAGGAGCGGACACAGCAGTGAGTTATGTGGATTTCAGTAGTGGACACAGCAGTGAGTTACGGTAGGTTTCAGTAGTGGACACAGCAGTGAGTTACGGTGGGTTTCAGTAGTGGACACAGCAGTGAGTTACAGTGGGTTTCAGTAGTGGACACAGCAGTGAGTTACGGTGGGTTTCGGTAGCGGACACAGCAGTGAGTTACGGTGGGTTTCAGTAGTGGACACAGCAGTGAGTTATGAATGGTTTCGGTAGTGGACACAGCAGTGAGTTACGGTGGGTTTCGGTAGCGGACACAGCAGTGAGTTACGGTGGGTTTCAGTAGTGGACACAGCAGTGAGTTATGTGGATTTCAGGAGCGGACACAGCAGTGAGTTATGTTGATTTCGGTAGCGGACACAGCAGTGAGTTACGGTGGGTTTCAGTAGTGGACACAGCAGTGAGTTACGGTGGGTTTCGGTAGCGGACACAGCAGTGAGTTATGTTGATTTCGGTAGCGGACACAGCAGTGAGTTACGGTGGGTTTCGGTAGCGGACACAGCAGTGAGTTATGAATGTTTACGGTAGCGGACACAGCAGTGAGTTATGAATGGTTGCGGTCGCGGACACAGCAGTGAGTTACGCATGGTTTCGGTAGAGGACACAGCAGTGAGTTACGGTGGATTTTGGTAGCGGACCCAGCAATAAATTACAGTGGGTTTCGGTAGCAGACACAGCAGTAAGTTATGGTAGCGGACACACCAGTGCATTACAGGAGTGGACACAGCAATCAAGTACGGTGGCTTTCGGGAGCGGACACAGCAGTGAGTTACGGTGGATTTCGGGAGCGTACACAGCAGTGAGTTATGTTGATTTCGGTAGCGTACACAGCAGTGAGTTATGTGGATTTCGGTAGTGGACACAGCAGTGAGTTATGAATGGTTTCGGTAGTGGACACAGCAGTGAGTTATGTGGATTTCGGTAGTGGACACAGCAGTGAGTTACGGTGGGTTTCAGTAGCGGACACAGCAGTGAGTTACGGTGGGTTTCGGTAGCGGACACAGCAGTGAGTTATGTTGATTTCGGTAGTGGACACAGCAGTGAGTTACAGTGGGTTTCAGTAGTGGACACAGCAGTGAGTTACGTGGATTTCAGTAGCGGACACAGCAGTGAGTTATGGTAGCGGACACACCAGTGCATTACAGTAGTGGACACAGCAATAGATTACGGTGGATTTCGGTTGTGGACACAGCAGTGAGTTACGGTAGCGGACACAGCAATAAATTACGGTGTGTTTCGGGAGTGGACACAGCAGTAATATATGGTTGATTTCAGTATCGGACACAGCAGAGAGTTATGTGGATTTCAGTAGCGGACACAGCAGTGAGTTATGTGGATTTCGGTAGTGGACACAGCAGAGAGTTATGTGGATTTCGGTAGTGGACACAGCAATGAGTTACGGTGGGTTTCAGTAGCGGACACAGCAGTAATATATGATTGATTTCGGTAGCGGACAAAGCAGTGAGTTACGGTGGATTTCAGGAGCGGACACAGCAGTGAGTTATGTGGATTTCAGGAGCGGACACAGCAGTGAGTTATGTGGATTTCAGGAGCGGACACAGCAGTGAGTTATGTGGATTTCGGGAGCGGACACAGCAGTGAGTTACAGTGGGTTTCGGTAGCGTACACAGCAGTGAGTTACGGTAGGTTTCGGTAGTGGACACAGCAGTGAGTTACAGTGGGTTTCAGTAGTGGACACAGAGGTGAGTTACAGTGGATTTCAGGAGCGGACACAGCAGTGAGTTACAGTGGGTTTCAGTAGTGGACACAGCAGTGAGTTATGTGGATTTCAGTAGCGGACACAGCAGTGAGTTACGGTGGGTTTCAGTAGCGGACACAGCAGTGAGTTACGGTGGGTTTCGGGAGCGGACACAGCAGTGAGTTATGTGGATTTCGGTAGCGGACAAAGCAGTGATATATGGTTGATTTCGGTGATGGACACAGCATTGATTTACGGTGGATTTTGGTAGTGGACAAAGCAGTGATATATGGTGGATTTCGGTGATGGACACAGCATTGATTTACGGTGGATTTTGGTAGCGGACAAAGCAGTGAGTTACGGTAGTGGACACGGCAATAAATTACAGTGGGTTTGGGTAACAGACAAAGCAGTTGTGGATTAAACTCAGAGAAACCAGAGAACTAAACTCCTATCACCTTCCCCATCACACACACAAGCCAAAATGGTGCCTTAGCCCCGCCCACCCCTGTATATATACCCCTGGGTGGAGCCTGATGCCAGGTGATCCAGACAGCCAATAGGATTTCTGCCCACATCTAAGATGGCTGACACTACCTCGTGACAAGCTGGCTGCTGATTGGCTGCATTGCATTATGGGTATGATGCTTATTCTCAATGAAAACACGAAGCGGAACTGAAGGAGCAGGGGCTGAGGAGAGACACTGACCATGGAGCGGAGCAGCGGGGTGGGAAGAGATGCTGCTGGGATATAGGAGGCCCCAGGTTCTCCTCCTCTCAGCATGGCTCGGGGGCTACTGCTGCAGATGAAAAGATCCTGTCGGCTCAGAAGCATCTGCATTGGGCCTTATGTATGAGAACGTTCTGGAAGTAAGACTGTTCTTCTTGCCCATAGCAACCAATCGCAGCCCATAGCAACCAATAAGAGCCCACAGCAACCAATTAGAGTCCATAGCCACCAGAGCTCACAGCAACCAATCAGAGCCCATAGCAACCAATCAGAGCTCATAGCGACCAATAAGAGCCCATAGCAACCAATTAGAGTCCACAGCCACCAGAGCTCGCAGCAACCAATCAGAGCTCTGGTTTCATTTCATATATTCTGGAAAAATTAAAGCTAGGCTCTGATTGGTCACTATGGGCTCTGATTGGTTACTATGGGCTCTGATTGGTGGCTATGGAGTCTGATGGGTTGCTATGGGCTCTGATTGGTTACTATGGGCTCTGGTTATATGACTTGATTGGTTGCTATGGCTCTGTTGGTTGCTATGGGCTCTGATTGGTACTATGGGCTCTGATTGGTCACTATGGGCTCTGATTGGTTGCTATGGGCTCTGATTGGTCACTATGGGCTCTGATTGGTTGCTATGAGCTCTGATTGGTTACTATGAGCTCTGATTTGTTGCTATGGACTCTGATTGCTATGAGGTCTGATTGGTTACTATGAGCTCTGTTTTGTTGCTATGGTCTCTGATTGCTATGTGGTCTGATTGGTTACTATGAGCTCTGATTTGTTGCTATGGACTCTGGTTGCTATGAGGTCTGATTGGTCACTATGGGCTCTGATTGGTCGCTATGAGCTCTGATTGGTTACTATGAGCTCTGATTTGTTGCTATGGACTCTGGTTGCTATGAGGTCTGATTGCTATGAGCTCTGATTGGTTACTATGGGCTCTAGTTGCTATGGGCACTGGTTGCTATGAGCTCTGATTCAGGATCCGACGAGTATTTGAGTATTTTACACAAGAACCTGAGGGTTTTAAACTTGTTTTTTGTTTTTTAGTGCAATTTTCAGATTCTGTCTTTTTAATCGCTTTTTTGCTTCATAGAGCAGCACTGAGCTTTTTGGACACGGACGCGATAAAATCTGCTTCAAAAACGCGCACATAGGGAGACCTGTATGAATCGAATGTGTTGAAGTTCATGTTCTCATCTAGTTTTCAGTGTATAATGCGCCTGAATGTATGAAAGTGGTTTTTGTGCGATTATAAATGAGGTCCCGCCCCTCAGATTGGCTATTCCAGTGGAAGCTGCTTTATTAAGTCTCCTAGCACGATCCTCCATTGTATATAAGTCTGAATGCTTATCTCTGCTGAGATCTGACAAAATCTTCAATAATGTCAATCAGTCCTCTTAGGATCTGCACAAATATCTGGAGACATATACATCCAGACCTATATCAATTGCAACACCAAATTCGTGGTATATATGATAAGTTGCCAAACGTGCAGACTCCAATATGTGGGGTGTACGACAGGTGCCTTGAAGGAACGTATTCGTCGTCACCTATCAGAGGCTCTTAAAGGGAACCTGTCACATAGGTTGTGCCCCCCTTGCTGAGGGCAGCACAAGCCAGTGTCAGACCTGCTGTTTCCAGCACTGTGTCCCTTATTCTGTAAGATGCTGAGGGCAGCACAAGCTAGTGTCAGACCTGCTGTTTCCAGCACTGTGTCCCTTCTTCTGTAAGATACTGAGGACAGAACAAGCCAGTGTCAGACCTGCTGTTCCCAGCGCTGTCTCCCTTATTCTGTAAGATACTGAGGACAGAACAAGCCAGTGTCAGACCCGCTGTTTCCAGCATGTCCCCCCTTTTCTGTAAGTACTGAGGACAAAACCCCAGTGTCAGCCTGCTTTTCCCCGGGGCTGTCCCCCTTTTCTTAAGATATGAGGACAGAACAAGTAGTGTCAGACTGCGTTTCAGCACTGTCCCCTTTTCTGTAAGATACTGAGGGGAGAAAAAGCCATGTCCCTGCTGTTCCCCGCGCTGTTCCCCTTTTTCGTAAGAATGAGAAAAAAGCCGTGTCGCCTGTGTTTCCAGCACTGTGTCCCTTATTCTGTAAGATACTGAGGACAGCACAAGCCAGTGTCAGACCTGCTGTTTCCAGCACTGTGTCCCTTATTCTGTAAGATGCTGCAGTTTTAGAGCATTTACTCCTCAAATCTTATTCATGAGTAAGTGTTAGCCCCGCCCACCAAAGGCTAGCCCGCCCACTGACAGTTATTCTCAGGTTTCTACCTATTCAAAGTAATAGGTTTATCAGTTGAGGTGGGTGGGGTTAGCCTCAGGTGGGCGGGGCTTTAAAAAAACTGACACTGAGGGACTTTTCGAATGACTCTTCTGGCTGAAAACTGCAGTTTTGAGCATTAAATACACGAAAACTCCAGCATCTTGCAGAATAAGGGACACAGCGCTGGAAACAGCAGGTCTGACACTGGCTTGTTCTGTCCTCAGAATCTTACAGAATAAGGGACACAGTGCACGAAAAAGCATATCTGACACTGGCTTGTTCTGTCCTCAGCATCTTACAGAATAAGGGACACAGTACTGGAAACAGCAGGTCTGAGGCTGGCTTGTTCTGTCCTCAGTATCTTACAGAATAAGGGACACAGTGCTGGAAACAGCAGGTCTGACACTGGCTTGTGCTGTCCTCAGTATCTTACAGAATAAGGGACACAGCGCTGGAAACAGCAGGTCTGACACTGGCATGTTCTGTCCTCAGGATCTTACAGAATAAGGGACACAGTGCTGGAAACAGCAGGTCTGACACTGGCTTGTTCTGTCCTCAGTATCTTACAGAATAAGGGACACAGCGCTGGAAACAGCATGTCTGACACTGGCTTGTTCTGTCCTCACTATCTTACAGAATAATGGACACAGCGCTGGAAACAGCAGGTCTGACATTACCCTGTTCTGTCCTCAGTATCTTACAGAATAAGGGAGACAGCGCTGGAAACAGCAGGTCTGACACTGGCTTGTTCTGTCCTCAGTATCTTACAGAATAAGGGACACAGCGCTGGAAACAGCAGGTCTGACATTACCCTGTTCTGTCCTCAGCAATCGGGGCAAAAACTATGTGACAGGTTCTCTTTAACACTGACATGTTTAGAATCTCTGCCGCATCTAGACATCTTTCCCATGTGCATAAAGGGGATCTCAGCTCTTTGTCTGTTGTAGGAGTAGAGCGGGCTTTGCCTTCATCTCGGGGCGGAGATCTTCATAAGAAATTATTGGCTAGAGCAGCATGGTGGATTTACACCTTGGATACACGTACACCTTCAGGTTTAAATATGAGACAAAACATTCATTACCATTATTAGTGAGTGTTCATTTCCATTCATGTATTATCATGTATAAAGGGGATTTGCCAAGACGGCACTTACCTAGCTCCTGTCAGCACGAGAGCAGGATATATACAAATCATGCTGAGTCATGAAACTGCAGGGGAGAGAGGGGGGAGGAAGAAGGGAGCGTCTCAAAACTTAAGTGAAATAATAAACAGTACAAGAGTGGATTCTCAATACAGCAAGACAGCCTCAGACTGCACTGTCTACCCGGTGCCTCAAAAGCTCATTCATTTTGCCTGTCATCAGATAAGAAGTGTTTCACGCAAGCGCGGCCTGTCAGCTCCTGGGTCGTGACTAGGGAAAGCTTTAATGTAACCAAGGGGGATTGAGCAATGCTGTAGTTCTCAGAGTTTTCACTTTTTTTAATCACATATATTTAGAAAAGTGATTAAATACCCATTTTGGAGGTTTCCACGTCAACAAAACCCCATTTAATATGTTTTTATAGTTTTGGATATTTGTTAACAGAGTTGTTGCTTTTTGTATAGTTGTTTTTTTGGGGCATTATTTGCTGGGATGCACAGAGTTAATTTTATGACGGGTCGTAATGATACTTAAGGCCGTCAACAACACCTGTGACTAGACCATGAGGAAGGGTCACGTGACCCGAAACGCGTCGGTCGGTTCGGATGGTAGCTAGTACACTCTTGGGGATGTTATCCGTTGATTTAACTTATAGATGTTTGGAATTTTTAATTGTCATGAAATAAAAAAGGAAGATTTTAACATTTTTTCCGCTTGGATGAATATCTATATGCTCTGACCGCGCTTTCTACGTGGATTTGAATGAGGATTTGCCCCCTCGGCCGTGCAGCAGTCAGAAGCTACATATCCCGGCCCTCAGGAGAGCCGTTCCTATAATCACTCTTTACATTTATATATGTGTCTAATATTGCGAGTGTGGGGCGACGCCCCCAGGACACCCCCAGAGCACCCCCTCATGTTAGGAGCATTAGAAAGTGTCGGATCCTACAAACACATCAGGTGCATCGCAGCCACTCACTTAGGCGCATTTTGCACCAGAAAAGAGTAAAAAACCCAATCATACGTTTAACTAAATTTTCTGGTCTTTTTCATGCCATTGTACCAACTTCAATAGTAAATTTTCTGCGGTTTTCCCAGAGGAATCCGGCGGAAGATTGAACGTTTTAAGCTTTTGGAAAAAAACCTGCAGTTTTGAAATCCGAACTTGTATGGACTACAACACGGATTTTCATTTGAGGACTATAGGACTCAATGTCAGACTGGGGTGCCCACAGGTGGAGTTGGTTCTAGGGTCCACAGGTGGAGTTGATGCTAGGGGCCCACAGGTGGAGTTGGTTCTAAGAGCTACAGGTGGAGTTGATTCTAGGGGCCCACAGGTGGAGTTGATTTAGGGGCCCCCCAGGTGGAGTTTATTCTAGGGGCCCAAAAGGGGAAGTTGATTTTTAGGGCCCAAGGTGAAGTTTTTTAGGGGCCCAAAAGGGGAAGTTGATTCTAGGGGCCCAAAAGGGGGGTTAATTTGGGGCCACAGGTGGGGTTGATTCTAGGGGCCCCCCAGGTGGGGGGTTGATTTGGGGCCCCAGTTGAGCTGTTCCTGAGCCCCCCCAGTGGAATTTTTTTAGGGGTCCACCCTCAGCTATGTAAATGATGTATTGCCACCATTTTCTGCTCTGCTTTTTTTTCCTCTATGAGGTTAGTCAGTTAAAAACCAACTCTGGTCTTCCCTGTAGGGCCCACCGGGATTTGCCCTATTTTACCTATGGGCCGTCCCAAACCTGGTGGGGTGGTTTTTAAAGGGGGTTTTTGCGTTTTTTTTAAATTTAGTTCCGTAGATTTTGTTGTGTGGGGGGACCCAATTCAGTGCGGGCAGGAAAGAATGAAAACCAGTGAAGGAACAGGGTTTCTTTTCTCTTTGGTACTTTGATGGGTTTTGCATGGAGTCTTCCTTTCTTGGGGCTCTTGGGTTTTTCTGATGGAGTCTTCTTTCTCTTTGGTGTCTTGGTGGTTCTGCTGGGTCTTCCTTTCTCTTGGTGTTTGGTTGTTCTATGGGTTTCCCTTTTCCCCTTTGGGTTTTTCTGCATGGAGTCTTCCTTTCCTCTTGGTTGTTCTGCATGGGTCTTCCTTTCTCTTGTTGTTCTGCATTGTCTTCCTTTTTCTCGGTGCTCTTTATGGTTTACTGGAGTCTTTCTTTTCTGGTGCTTTGGTTGTTCTGCATGGAGTCTTCCTTTCTCTTGGTGCTCTTGGTTGTTCTGCATGGAGTCTTCCTTTCTCTTGGTTGTTCTGCATGGAGTCTTCATTTCTCTTGGTGGTTCTGCATGGAGTCTTCCTTTCTCTTGGTGCTCTTGTTTGTTCTGCATGGAGTTTTCCTTTCTCTTGGTGCTCTTGGTTGTTCTGTATGGAGTCTTCCTTTATTTTGATGCTCTTGGTGGTTCTGCATGGAGTCTTCATTTCTCTTGGTGGTTCTGCATGGAGTCTTCCTTTCTCTTGATGCACTTGGTTGTTCTGCATGGAGTCGTCCTTTCTCTTGGTGCTCTGTTCTGCATGGAGTCTTCCTTTCTCTTGGTGATCTTGGTGGTTCTGTATGGAGTCTTCCTTTCCTCTTGGTTGTTCTGCATGGAGTCTTCCTTTCTCTTGGTTGTTCTGCATGGAGTCTTCCTTTCTCTTGGTTGTTCTGCATAGTGTCTTCCTTTCTCTCGGTGCTCTTGATGGTTCTGCATGGAGTCTTTCTTTCTCTTGGTTTCTCTTGGTTGTTCTGCATGGAGTCTTCATTTCTCTTGGTGGTTCTGCATGGAGTCTTCATTTCTGTTGGTTGTTCTGCATGGAGTCTTCCTTTCTCTTGGTTGTTCTGCATGGAGTCTTCATTTCTCTTGGTGGTTCTGCATGGAGTCTTCCTTTCTCTTGGTGCTCTTGTTTGTTCTGCATGGAGTTTTCCTTTCTCTTGGTGCTCTTGGTTGTTCTGTATGGAGTCTTCCTTTCTTTTGATGCTCTTGGTGGTTCTGCATGGAGTCTTCCTTTCCTCTTGGTTGTTCTGCATGGAGTCTTCCTTTCTCTTGGTTGTTCTGCATGGAGTCGTCCTTTCTCTTGGTGCTCTTGGTTGTTCTGCAAGGAGTCTTCCTTTATCTTGGTGCTCTTGGGGGGGCTGGATGGAGTCTTCCTTTCATCTTGGTTGTTCTGCATGGAGTCTTCCTTTCTCTTGGTTGTTCTGCATGGAGTCTTCCTTTCTCTTGGTTGTTCTGCATGGAGTCTTCCTTTCTCTTGGTTGTTCTGCATGGAGTCTTCCTTTCTCTTGGTGGTCTTGGTTGTTCTACATGGAGTCTTCCTTTCTCTTGATGCTCCTGGTGGTTCTGCATGGAGTCTTCCTTTTTCTTGGTGCTCTTGGTTGTTCTGCATGTAGTCTTCCTTTTTCTTGGTGCTCTTGGGTGTTCTGCATGGAGTCTTCCTTTCTCTTGGTGGTTCTTCATGGAGTCTTCCTTTCTCTTGATGCACTTGGTTGTTCTGCATGGAGTCTTCCTTTCTCTTGATGCTCTTGGTTGTTCTGCATGGAGTCTTCCTTTTTCTTGGTGCTCTTGGTGGTCCTCTCCCAGTTTGGCTGCCGGTTGTCATACCTGACAGCTTATAGCGCATGATGTATATTTCTGAATAATACGGAAGCTTCTCTTCTATATTTGCAATGACCTTTGTTGAGGTCTCGGAGTTTTAATATCTTACATGTGTTCCCGCCGTGCGCGGCGATGCTTGGAGTTAATACCCATTGAATGAGAGCGGGTTCTTTGTGTCACTAGATAATTTTATATTCCCTGAAATGATTCCTGCTGCGCTTCGCCCCCACCCCCAAAGCCATCGGTTCGCAGGGTCTAAATGAGGCAGGTTCTCCACTTTAGAAAATATCAATAACACAAGAAGAAGCTGAAGAGCCATATTTAATAATGTTACCGATTAGGCTCCATCTTCAGCTGTGAAATTAAAGGATATTTCTCTTTTGACCGCTGGGCAGGAGGGAGACGTTGGCAGAAATTAAATCTCAGTCTGCTTATTCTGATAATCCATAGGGAATGTGCGGTGTTAATTAAAATTGTTGTCATATTGATACCTTCCAAAATCAATCTCACGTAGATGTAGGAGAGGATTAGGTGGAAGGTATATGAGGCTTGATGGGAGATAAACAGCTTCTGAAGGGCTTGGATTCTAGAGACTCCTGTGATGCAAATGCGGTGAGGACTTAACGGGTCAAAAATTGTGTTTTTGGATTAAAATGTTTTATTTCATTAAAGGGGCACTCTCACCCCATTGATTTGCATTAAAGGGGTTGTCTCACTACAGGGATTGCTGCTTTTTATGTTAAAGATCACTTTGCAATATGTGCCCATTAACAGTGTCCTACCTATTCCTAGATATCCCCTCTTGTATGGGCTGCATCAGCTCCTCAGGTCGCTATAGCTACAGACCGGTTTGATCTCTCCTGATAGGCTTCCAGTGCTGGTTGTTTATGGGCTACAACCTGTCCGATCTTCCTGATAGGTGCCAGCACTGGTCGCTATAGCTACAGACCTGTTTGATCTCTCCTGATAGGCTTCCAGCGCTGGTTGCTATAGCTACAAACCTGTCCGATCTTTCCTGATAGGCTGCCAGCACTGGTCGCTATAGCTACAGACCTGTTCCATCTCTCCTGATAGGCTGCCAGCATTGGTGGCTATAACTACAGACCTGTTCAATCTCTCCTGATAGGCTGCCAGCACTGGTCGCTATAGCTACAGACCTGTTCACTCTCTCCTGATAGACTGCCAGTGCTTGTCACCCCTCACGTGTGCCCTGCGCCATGCTAACCTAAAGTAACTCGACATCTTGCTGCTTCTTTTGTCTATACCCATATCCTATTTGTATTTGCACTTCTGACCAGTATATGTATAGGTGTATCCCCTATGTATGTATTGTTTGTCTAGTGCGATCTTAGGCCTCGTTCACACGGCTTATTTGGGGACGGATTGGCGCCGTACTCAGCGCCGGATTTGCGCTTCAGTACGGCGCCAATCCGTCCCTGTCATTACGGTAATCCACTGCTCTCTAGAGAACAGTGGATTCCGTCGCTCCTCCCTGCTCGGCGAATCCGCCGCGGGGGAGAAAGTGACATGCACACATTATCCAGGCGCAATAAGCGCCATGGATAATGCAAGTCTATGGGGCCGGGGAGCGGCGCCCCCGCCGCGCTCCGGCCCTGCCCCGTCCCGCCCCTTATTCCGGCGGATTTGTGAGCTCAATACGGCTCACAAATCCATAGGGAATAAGCCGTGTGAACACGGCCTTAAGGTGAATAAACAATTAAAATTTAATACTGAGCTGTTCTGTTGTCTCGATCACCTGAACAATACGTCCGTATTCTCAGTCTCGAATAGATCGCTACCCTGGGCAGGTTTCTGGCCCGATTGTAAGTCCCTGATTGGTGGCAGTCTACCGGTTTCTGTTTCATGGGTACGGGTAAATGGATCTCTCCCAGATGTTCATGGTTGTAGAGTGGTGGGGTATCCTCTCGCACTCCCTGGGTCTCCCTGTGCTCGTGTGGACAGGGGTTAACTGTGAAACCATATGCAGCTGAGCTTAAAAACCCCTAGGGGAGCGCAATGGCACGAATACACCCCGAGTCAGGCCGTTGACCCTCGAGTGGGCGCAGATCTCCTGAAAAATGGAGAAATAAGAAATGCATGGCTCTCTGAAGGTGGGGATGAAAAAAGCTTACAACGTTCTGATGGAAGATCACCCTACACGCTAACGGAGAGGGCTTACAAGAGGAGTTAGAAAAAGCTGCTGTATTTTAACATTTGATGTGTTTGCCTCGGGCTCTTGCATCTGAGTTGTGGACTAAGTATCTGAGAATTGGCCCCAAGAGTAAATTATAGCGATATTAAATGTCACTAAGCACATACATATTCCCTGCGCTTAGGATATTACGCTACAGGTCAAACCAAGGTGACTCCCGATGATTGCCCAAGAACCATGTTCTGCATATAAGGTTGCGTCCATTCGACTAAGGACAAAATACTAATTCGACTAAGATTGTTTGTTTTTTCAATATTTTTTTTGTCAGGCAGTGTAGGGATCTATCTACACAATGGTCAGCACTATCTCTATAGATATAGATAGATATTTCTATGGGGTCATGTATAGGGGATCTGTTTCTGCCCCTATACTCCCATTGATCCCTCTTGTGAAGAAAAAGCCCGGCACACCAGATATGCCTTTTGACCTGCCCTAGCCATAAACACAGATGAAACTATAACCTGGCCTAAGAGAAAGTGCTCTGTTGCAGGAAAAGTCAGAGTTCAAATGAACTGGCCAAACTCAAGAATGGCTGGTGGAAGTCACCTAGTGAGCAAAGCAAGTAGCACTCCTCATTAAGGATGAGTTGTCCGGCCCACCTTATCATATTGCTGACCAATCAGATGTCAGCTTTATCCTAATTACAGCTAATGAATCCGGTGAATTCTGCTCAGCTGAAGCTCGCAATGTCGGAAGCAACTTAAGCCCAGTATGAATCAAAGTAAAAAATGTCTACTTTATTAGATACTTACAAAATCAGCACAACGACATGGAAGGGTACACGCTACAACAGCAGACGCGTTTCGGGCAGAGATTGCCCTTGTTCACTGTTTCTACCATTTATTTTATAACTGTTCTGTTATGTCATTTTATTGTATTTTTGTACTCCATGTAACCACTGTAAGTTTTTTCCATTAAAATATAAAATTTTAATAAGTTTAGTCCTTGTTTGCTCTAAGAACCATAAACTTGAAGAAGTGTTTCTAACCCTGTGACAGCTGGAGAGCAGTGAGATAGTGTTTAACCCTGCAAGTGTTGGTAAGTGGTGTTTGGGTATCGGAGCCCTTCCCTCTGATTTCCTTTTCTTTTAGATTATCGAAGGAAGGTGGTGGCAGCGAATATATCGGGGTGCCTGGAACCCTCTTGGGGTGTGATTTATGCTCCATGTACCACCTGAGAGGTGAGTGCAAAGAAAACTGAGTAGAAAAAAATCAACACCAGTGGCCCCCACGTCACGTGCTGGTGTGTGTGTATGTGATACCTCTATATATGACCCTTATAGATACCTATATAGATTTTCTATTATTTTGGTGACGAAGTGCGCCGTGGTCCCCGCTTAGATGCACTCGTGTTTGTCTGCCCATGGACCGCCGGCACAATTCTCCCCGCTCCTGCTCCGCTCTGTTCTCTGACTGCTGGCCAATGTGCACATACCCACCCCCTAGGGCATGCGTGCCCGCTCCCTGGGATGTAAAAGGCCAGGGCACCTCTGTTTGGATAATCACCGGGCACTGACCCTTTATTAACTTATTTCTCCTGCCAGTTGTTGGTGTGCTTCTGATAGTGCTTGGTGAGATAAGTTTGTGTTCCTCTGTGCTTTGACCCCTTGCCTGGACTTTAACTTAGTTAGCCTGCCACCTGCCCTGACCTGCTCGCCGGCCCCATAGACATGCATTGTTCTCGGCAAGTGTAATTGCCACGAACAATTGACATGTCACTTATCTCCCCGCGCGTACAATACGATCGGATTGTACATGCGGGGGGACAAGGCGTAATCCATAGCTCTCTAGGAGAGCTATGGATTACCGTGATTACGGTGCACATAACGCCGCGTATGACGTGCAATACGCGGTTAAATACGCATCAAAATGCGCTCCAAAATAAGCTGTGTGAATATGGCCTCAGATGTGGAAAAACTTCTAGAAAATCTAAGTTGACCTATAGCAAGAGGTGGAAAAAACTTCTAGAAACCCAGGTTAACCTACAGTAAGAGGTGGAAAACCTTCAAGAAAACCCAAATTGACTTACAGCAAGAGGTGGGAAACTTTATAGAAAACCCAGGTTGACATTCATCAAAAAGTGGAAAACTTTCTAAAAAACCCAAGTTGACCTACAGCAAGAAGTGGAAAACCTTATAGAAAACCCCAGTTGACCTAAGGCAAGAGCTAGAAAACCTTCTCAAAAACTCAGGTTGACCTACAGCAATGGGTGGAAAACCTTCTAGAAAACCCAGGTTGACCTACATCAAGAGGTGGGAAACCTTCTAGAAAACTCCGGTTGACCTACAGCAAAAGGTGGAAAACCATTTAGAAAACCCAGGTTGACCTACAGCAATAGGTGGAAAACCTTCTATAAAACCCAGGTTGACCTACATCAAGAGGTGGAAAACCTAGAAAACTCAGGTTGACCTACAGCAAAAGGTGGAAAACCATTTAGAAAACCCAGGTTGACCTACAGCAAGAGGTGGAAAACCTTCAAGAAAACCCAGATTGACCTACAGCAAGAGGTGGAAAACCTTCTAGAAAACCCAGGTTGACCTACAGCAAGAGGTAGCAATTGCATCTTCACCTTCATTCCAATAAAGTCAGTTGCTTCCATTCTTCTCTCCTCAAACCAGGTCATACTAGCAAGGGTTCAGGAAGCTGAGATATGGATAACTGCTTGTGGGGGCTACTCCTCCAAAGTAAGCTCAATCCGTATTCCTGTTCTAACCAGAACCATCGTGCTCATCGTGGCTCCTTTTGGGTTTTGATGGGTCCATCAGGATTCTGTAGTTCTTGTTTTGTGGGTGTCAAACAGCGGTGGAAGTTTGATGGAACAGACCCTAATGCTGATATAAACAAGAGTTAAGATATAGTTTCTGTTGTTTAACATTCGGTTCCCCGGACTTATCCTGTAACTTATACATCAAGATCCTGCATGAATAATGTATGTAATAGCAGCTCCCATTGACGCTCCTGTAAGGGGTGTTGATTTATTTTCTCTGTATGTGGTGTTACTATATATGATGAAATGTTTTCTCTGCTATTACTCTTGTCCTTTTGCTTTACCTACTCTAGAGCGTTGTCCGGCTCCGGCACAGACGCCGAGAAATTCTCATCCTTTTCCCATCAGCCTTTAAAATATATATATAGATATAAAAGTAAAATATGGAAGAAGAAGAGAGAAGAAATAAGGAGCAGGAGAGGAAGTCGGAGCGGAGGAGGCAGGAGGCTGCTAAACTCTTCTGAAGAATCTCTCCCATTCAGTTTCCTTTATGCTACTTAATGTCAAACGTCTCCAATCCAACAAAGCTATGGACAGTTGGGGTGCGGAATGAATCAAGGAAAGTGCTTGGAGCCGAGTCTGCCTCGTATATCTTCTAAAGGTGGGATATATACAACAGGCAATATCTGTTACTGCTGCTCTACACTAACAGAACAGCAATGAAAATAGGTTACGCTCAATGAATAAGGAATCGCCATGACTCCACCACCGGGTATTAGGAAGCGAAGAGTCTACTGCTGATTTCCAAAGCCAGAATCTATCCTATGTTAAAGTGAAGGCGTGGAAAAAGATGGAATGAAGCCAAGTGTATGACCCTTAAAGAGGCACTGCCGGAAACCAGTGCATTGTGTTATTCATTAGGGGGCAGAGCCTGACAGGGATTCAAAGACCTGCAAAGAGGGAATGCCTCATGCCCACGGCACATCCCATTCTATTGCTTTTTTCTGGAGTGTTCCTCTAAAGGGGTTTTCCCTTCTGAAAGCTTCACAGAGCCTGTTTCTTACAGCCAGCTTCAGGCTCCCACTTCATGTGCAGGCTGTGGGCGGTTCTACAGCTTCAGGCTCCTACTTCCTGTTCAGGCTGTGGGCGGTTCTACAGCTTCAGGCTCCCACTTACTGTTCAGGCTGTGGGAGGTTCTACAGCTTCAGACTCCCACTTTCTGGTCAGGCTGTGGGCGACACTTCCTGTTCAGGCTATGGGTGGTTCTGCAGCTTCAGGCTCCCACTTTCTGTTCAGGCTGTGGGCGGTTCTACAGCTCCAGCCCCCAGAATCAACTCCATTTGTTGGTCCCCAGAATCAACTCCACTGGTGGGCTCCAAGAATCATCATCACTGATAGCCCCAAGAATCAACATTACTGGTAGACTCCCAAAATCAACACCACAGATGGGCTCCCAAAATCAACACCACTGGTGTGCCCAAGAATCAACATTACTGGTGGGCTCCCAAAATCAACACCACTGGTGGCCCCAAGAATCAACACTACTGGTGGGCTCCAAAAATAAAAACAAATGTTGGGCCCAAGAATAAACACTACTGGTGGGGGCCCAAGAATCAACACTACTGGTGGGCTCCCAAAATCAACACCACTGGGGGGCCCAAGAATCAACATTACTGGTGGGGGCCCAAGAATCAACACTACTGGTGGGCTCCCAAAATAAACACCACTGGTGGCCCCAAGAATCAACTCCACTGATGGGCTCCCAGAATAAACACCACTGGTGGGCCCAAGAATCAACATTGCTGATGGGCTCCCAGTAGCAACACCACTCGTGGCCCAAAAATCAACTTCACTGGTGGGCCCTAGGCACTCCAGTCCCAAACTGTGTACAGCTTAACACACTGCTCATATGTACTATGAACTCCCAAAACAGAGAGTATGGCGCAGGTGTGACTTACTCTTCGTTCTGATTGTAGACTTTCAGGGCCCTGTTCCGGAGATAGGTGCAGGTCCTAGAGTTAAGACCGGAACCTATGACTTATTGATGGTGTATCATATCGATATGCGAGATAGAGCTCCCCTTTAATAGGAAGTAAGGTAAATATGCAAATAGGGGACTCAGCAAAACCTTGATTAGTCCATGTCTAGTTTTTTTTTTAATCTGACTCAAAACCTAATGGCTAATTTTCGGGATCATCTCACAGTCACCTGTATGTGCTTAGGGCATCTCTATCTGACCCTTACAGAACAAGTTGTTTCCAGCTCCAGAGGAAGTGACACTAATAAACCTGATTCCACTCGTCGTTGTGTGAAGCTGGAGAAGTGCTGTGATGAGGCAGCGGAACATTGATGGTTACAGGTCAACAGACTCTTATTAAACATCCAATTTCAGACACTTTTGTAGCCCGGGTTGAAGAGGTCTGACAAATGTCTAGACAGGATCCGCAGGACCTAATTGGAGCCTCGTAAAAAGAGTCACAAAAACAATGAAGACATAAATCTGATTCATTTACAGGAGCATAAACTTTATTAGGATTTTATCAAGTTTTATAAAAGGGAAAAACTTCAGCAAACATCTGATTAGAGGAAGATGGAAACGGATCGGATGCGTCAAGACAAACACTGCTCCAAAAGTCAAAGGAAAGTAAGGAAACTGGTCTGATAGAGGACGGGAGATGTGGACAACTGAACCAGATCGTCTGATAATCTGCCCCCAGTCATACCCCTGTAATATGGCACCAATGGAACCCAATAAGTGCCAGATAATATGATCTTTAACACAGTTCATTAAATGTAGACCCAAAAGGCAAGGAATTAACTCCAGAGAAGAATCCTTAACTGGATGAGTAGGTGTTATAGACCATGCATGGCCATACAGTAGCTGATATACCGTAATCATACTGTGGTGGGGGAAGATTTACAAACTGGTATTCTATTAATCCCAAAACCATACAATGTGTCATGCCCTGTTCCTCTAGGTGGTGGCGTCCTGCTTGTTCCTGTTGTGGTCTGCATGGGGTCCTTCTCTCTTGCTTTGGACCACCAGGCTTTGCATACTTTTCTTTACAGCAGCACTTCTAGGTCCTCCAATGCACCTGTTTTCGAGCCTTGTGTGTCCCTCCTTTTATCTTGCTTTACATCCTATTTGATGCAGCTCTTGTAGGTTCAACAATGCACCTATTTTCGAGTGAAGGGTTAGTAAAATGTCAGTATAATGGGAAAGTTATGGTTGGTAGAGGTTTAGGGTAAGTGAAAGGTAAGTAGAAATGTATGGTTGATGGAGGGTTAGAAGAAAGTTAAGGTTAATATAAAGTTAGGGTTAGAAGAAGGTTAGAGCTCATTGATGGTTAGAGTTGGTAGAAAGTTAAGATTGGGAGACAGTAGATGGTTGCTATTAGTACAAGGTTAGGTCTAGCAGAACTAAGGTTAGTATAATTAGAAGGTTAGAATTTGTAGAAGGTTAGGGTTAGTAGGAGGTTGTGGTTACTGGAAGGTCACTGAAGGATTAAAATAAAGTTAGTCAGTGGAAGGTTATGGTTAGAAGAAGGTTAGGGTTCATAGATGATTAGAGTTAGTAAAAGGTTAAGGTTGGTAGAGAGTAAGTAGATGTGTGCTGTTAGTACAAGGTTACGGTTACCAGAACTTAGGCATAGTGGAGAGTAAGTAGAAGGTTAGTGTAATTAGAAAGTTAAGATTCGTAAAAGGTTAGGGTTATGGTTACTGGAGGGTCAGTAGAACATTAGGGTGAGTAGAAGGTTAGGGTTAGAAGGTTAGAGACTGTAGATAAAGTAAGAAGGTGGTTAAGGTTAGTAGAAGATTAGTTGTGGTTATTGCGAAGTTAGGGTTAAAATAAGTTAGGGTTCGTGAAGGATTAGTAAAAGGTCAGGAAGGTTGGTAGAGGGTTGGGGTTAATAGAATTTAGGGTAAGTGAAGGTTTAGTAGAAACTTATGGTTAGTGGAGGGTTAGAAAAAGGTTATGGTTAGTGTAAAGTTATGGTTAAAAGAAGGCTAGGGCTCACAGATGGTTAGAGTTAGTAGAAGGTAAATGTTGGAAGTGGGATAGTAGAAGGTTGCGGTTAGTACAAGGTTAGGGTTAGCAGAACGTAGGGTTAGTGGTGAAGTAATATGTTAGGGTTAATAGAAAGTTAGATTTAGAAGGAGGTTTGGTCAGTGGATTCGGGTTAGTAGTTGCATATTGAAAGATACCTTGACCTTAACCTCTTGGCACCTTCATTTCACATGGACCCCTATAGTCCCAGCTCCTGTGCACTGGTTTTGGGGAGACCGACATCCAGCGTGGGTCGACCAGAGCCTCCTCCCAGTCGTTCCTATAAGTGGTGAGATAAGCTGTTGCCGTGTTTGGGTGCTCTCCATTTATCTGTGTCGAGATGTTTTTATTTTATGCTGCGCCTCAGGAAACGGTTTTGTTTAAACAAATTCGAGTGCTGCGATAGTGCGGCTCCGCCGCGTGATTCATATAATTGTTCTACGGTTCACATATCTCAGGACTCATTAGTGATCACAGTCAAAAAGTCACGCTAGAAAAGCAAAACCTAATGAATGCGAGATCAGAGGAAGCAATGAATTAGAGGAAAATAAGAAGACGGAAAGAGACGCAGGTTTAACAAAATAATGAACATCTCAACCTTATAAAGGAAAAAGGGAAAAAAAATAATGCGCAGGCGCTAAAAATGTATCGGGGCAAGTAACGAGGGATGTGGCGGAGCGCAGCTTGTCTTTCAGGTCTATTGGCTGACTCTGCAAAGCTATGGTTGGATCTCTGGGTACTTACCATCTTATACTAAAATCACCTCAAGAGCTGCATTCAAACTTCTGCTGCTTTACTATTACTTCCCATGCAACTGCTGCTTGTTCAGTGTCGGCACATACTAGGAAGATGAAATGTGTTACATTAGCTCAGCTCAGCTGTTGGGGGGAGGGTTTCCAAGTGGTTCCTTTGGGTCATTTTGAATGCAGCTTTTGGTGTGACTAGGGGAATGGAGATTTGATAACTTAAAGGGGTTTTGCCACAATCTCATTTCATACCTCCTGCATCCAACTCTTCAGCTCTGTGTGCTCAGAAGGGGGCGTGTGTGATTTGTTTAAATTGTATATGATGTAACCCAGCGGGATGACATCACCATGCTTTTCCTCTCTCAGTATAGAGATTGAGTAGCTACAATGTAGCTCAGAGGTAAAGTTTTTGCCTCACAGCACAAGGGTCCTAGGTTTAAAGCCCTGCAGGAACCAAACCTGTGGATTTTTTTTTTTCTCTTTATCACTGCACAGACCTCATTGAGATTTCTTTCTTTTAATTTATTTGCACTGTTTGACTAATTACTAAGGAGTAGAATGACAGCACCTGGAGTTGAACACTCACTCAGCAGTGAGTGTGTGATTACTAATGAGTACAGAGGATGGGAGTAGAATGACAACACCTGGGGTTGAACACTCATTCAGCAGTGAGTGTGTGTGATTACTAAGGAGTACAGAGAGCAGAATGACAGCACCTGGAGTTGAAAAGGTGCTCAACAGCGAATATGTTTGATAACTAAGGAGCACAGAGGATGGGAATAGAATGACAGCACCTGGGGTTGAAAACTTGCTCAGCAGTGAGTGTGTGTGATTACTAATGAGTACAGAGGATGGGAGTAGAATGACAGCACCTAGGTTTGAATATTCGCTCAGCAGTGAGTGTGTGTGATTATTAAGTAGTACAGAGGGCAAAAGCAGAATGACAGCACCTGGAGTTGAAAAGGTGCTCAGCAGTGAATTTGTTTGATAACTAAGGAGTACAAAGGACAGGAGTAGAAGGACAACACCTAGGGTTGAAAACTTGCTCAGCAGTGAGTGTGTGTGAATACTAAGGAGTACAGAGGACAGGAGTAGAATGACAGAACCTGGGGTTGAACAATCGCTCAGCAGTGAGTGTGTGTGATTACTAAGGAGTACAGAGGACGGTAATAGAATGACAGCACCTGGGGTTGAACACTGGCTCAGCAGTGAGTGTGTGTGATTACTAAGGAGTACAGAGGACGGATGTTGAATGACACCACCCAGGGTTTGAACACTCAGAAGCTGCCTGAGACGAGAAGTGATGTCTGAGCATGTGCGACCAGGACTGAGGAGCTCACAGCCCTGGTCGTATCCCCTGGAGATGAGCCGTACACTATGGATCAGTAAGGGAGAAGCTAAAACAAAAACGGTGCAGAATTTTTAATAATGGTGTGTCACGGGCGGGCCCACGACCCCCGTCCCGGGTCGCGGGCACAACTGTGGTCGCCGCACGAGCGGCACCGCCGCCCGCATGTCGGGCGGTGGGCGCGCTCACCCGGCCGGCCTGGCTCCTCTCTACTTACCCGGCCGCGCTCCTGTTGCGGTCTCAGCCTCCCGGTGCGCGCGTCCCCGACATCTAAGGCGCGCGCGCGCCGGCACTGCGAGATTTAAAGGGCCAGTGCACCGGTAATTGGCTATTGCCGGTCACTGCCCTTATTTAAGCCTGCCCCTTCCTGGGGCTGTTGCCGGATCTTTAGTGCCATTTCAGCCTATAGAGAAAGCGTTACAAGCCTTGTTCTGACTTACCGTGTACCGTACCATTAGCTTCCGTTCCTCGACCACGCATCTTGCCGCCTGCCCTGACCTAGTGCCTGTCCACGACCACGAACCTGTGCCGCCTGCCCTGACCTTCTGCCTGTCCCCGACTACGAGCCTGCCTGACGATTCTGCACCACGCTATACCTTGGCTGCCACCGCAAGCAAGTCACGTCAGGGGTAACGACCTGGTAGACTCCCGCCGCAGCAAGTCCATCCCGCTTTGCGGCGGGCTCTGGTGAAAACCGGGACCTACTTAGATTCCGTTTCCTGGCGTGGCTTCCACCATCGCTTGCGGTGGTCCAGTGGATCCACTTCTACGTCCGGGTACGTGACATGGTGAATGGTGAAAATGTTTAGTATTTAATTTGCAAGTTTCAAACGTCAGTTTTACTTTGTGGCAAAACCCCTTTAAGAGCAATAGAAGAAATTTAAAAAATTGCAACTATCATAAGAGGACTTAGAGACATACAAAGTCCAATCCCTCACTGCAATATATCAGTTACTTCCTCAGTCCGTTTTGTTCATATCCTTTCCTGGATCCACGCTCTTGTAGCTCAGAGCTGAAACATGATGCATCCTGTTGCTACGTTTCAGGGCCCCCTTGTCAAGCGTCAGGATGTGTGTTTTGGCTTTGCGCTACAGGAGCGTGGACACAGGAAAGGATCTGCACAAAATGGACTGAATGGACGTTTGGATGAATCCTTGCTGATAGCACAAGTCTCTGACATATTAATGCAGAGACTTTGGGAATTATTGTTTGCACATTTGTGGAAAGTAAATTATTATAAGCAGAAATAAGAAGGACAATATGATATTCAATAGTATCGTGTGCTCTGTGGACAAAGACTATTGAAGTTGGGCAAGGGAAGGCCCAAGTAAACACACATGGGACCTGTAGTAATATAAATATTAAAAGGTCAAAAATGTACAGTGATTTTAGTAATGAGAACACTTTCAAAGGTTATAATGCAGAATGACAATAATAATACGGTAATGATAATAATAATATATGAATATTATTACATGAACAAAACTGTCAGAAATGTGATTCATTTTATTTTTAGATACGTTTTAGCAATAAAATATCATCCTCTTTAGGTATATAATAGGGAAAAAATACATGCAAAGTTTATGATTATTATTACGATTATATTTTTGAACTGAATAAATAATAATACAAAAATACAATAATAATACATGAAATAATAATAACTATAATAATATAAAATATAATAATAAAATATAATACAATAAAATAATAATAATCATAATAATTAATAATATAATACAATAATAACATAATAAAATACTAACATTAATATAAAAATATAATAATAATACATGAAATAATAAATATAATATAAAAATATAATAATAAAATATAATACAATAAAATAATAATAATTAATAATAATAATTTATAATAATAATATAATACAATAATAAAAATAATATTAACAATATAAAAATATAATAATAATAATAAAACTAAAAATATAATACAAACAATAATAAAAACAATTCTAACAATAATAATATAAAAATAATACAATAAAATAATAATAATAATAAACACAAACAATAATAAAAATTCTAACAATATTACTAATACTACTAATAATAATATAAAAGTGTAATACAATAATAGTAATAAAAATTTTATATAATAATAAAATATAACACAATAATAAAAATAATAATAAAAATAATAATAAAATAAGAACTTATGTCATTTTGCATTATAATTAATTGCTAAAATGCGTCTTATAATAAAAAGAACCAAATTTGCTATTGTTTTGTGTATGTAATAATAATAACAATGATTTATTTAAGGATTTAATGTTACCTATCTCTGGCTGAGCAGGAATTGTAATTTTTTTCCCTGTGTTCTGCAGATGAATGAAAAGTGATTTTCTGCGCACAACGCGGAGGGGGTGGTGTTTCCAAATTTTGCTAGCAGTCGGCTGAAAACACAAGGGATTTCATAGGCAAGCATCCAGACTAAAATTGATTAGTCTCTGCAGCAAGAAAGACAGCCCGCATGAATTCTCCCTTTTTTTTCACAACCAGAGCAATCTTCACCCTGCACGAACGGCTTAATGATTTGCATTTAATTTCTTCAATATTATTATTTGTGTCTCTCTCCCATATTCCAGCGGCCCCAAGATGTATATAATGTTTGCCAACCCACTTATGTGTATTCCCAGAAATCACACCTGCAAGTCTCGAGTGTCTCTCTGGATGACTACGAGGGAAGACAGTCCAGCAATGTAATAGGAATGTCCGCATGACAGCCCACATACATCTTGGGAGCCAAGAACAAACTCATCTTCTTAGAGTTCTGATTGATTTCGGTGGAGGACGCATGTTGGGTATAAAACAGAGATAAAATATAGAAATAATTGCAATTTCTAACCTAAAAGATAAGGGAAAGCCACTTTTTTTTTCTCATCTTGGTTTCCATATGTTATAGAGTAGATACTATATTGGTTTCCATAGGTTATCGAATAGATATTATATTGAATTCCATAGGTTATTGAATAGATGCTATATTGGTTTCCATATATTATAGAGTAGATACTATATTGGATTCCATATGTTATAGAGTAGATACTATATTGGTTTCCATAGGTTATAGAGTAGATACTATATTGGTTTCCATAGGTTATCGAATAGTTGCTATATTGGTTTCCATAGGTTATTGAATAGATGCTATATTGGTTTCCATAGGTTATAGAGTAGATACTATATTGGTTTCCATATGTTATAGAGTAGATACTAATATTGGTTTCCTTAGTTTATAGAGTAGATATAAAACAGAGATAAAATATAGAAATAATTGCAATTTCTAACCTAAAAGAAAGGGAAAGCCACTTTTTTTTTCTCATCTTGGTTTTCCATATGTTATAGAGTAGATACTATATTGGTTTCCATAGTTATAGAGTAATACTATATTGGTTTACCATAGGTTATCGAATAGTTGCTATATTGGTTTCCATAGGTTATTGAATAGATGCTATATTGGTTTCCATAGGTTATAGAGTAGATACTATATTGGTTTCCATATGTTATAGAGTAGATACTATATTGGTTTCCTTATGTTATAGAGTAGATATAAAACAGAGATAAAATATAGAAATAATTGCAATTTCTAACCTAAAAGATAAGGGAAAGCCACTTTTTTTTTCTCATCTTGGTTTCCATATGTTATAGAGTAGATACTATATTGGTTTCCATAGGTTATCGAATAGATATTATATTGAATTCCATAGGTTATTGAATAGATGCTATATTGGTTTCCATATATTATAGAGTAGATACTATATTGATTTCCATAGGTTATTGAATAGATGCTATATTGGTTTCCATAGGTTATAGAGTAGATACTATATTGATTTCCATAGGTTATTGAATAGATGCTATATTGGTTTCCATATGTTATAGAGTAGATACTATATTGGTTTCCATAGGTTATTGAGTAGATACTATATTGGATTCCATATGTTATAGAGTAGATACTATATTGGTTTCCATATGTTATAGAGTAGATACTATACTGGTTTCCATATGTTATAGAGTAGATACTATATTCGTTTCCATAGGTTATCGAATAGATGCTATATTGGTTTCCATAGGTTATTGAATAGATGCTATATTGGTTTCCATAGGTTATAGAGTAGATACTATATTGGTTTCCATATGTTATAGAGTAGATACTATATTGGTTTACATATGTTATAGAGTAGATACTATATTTGTTTCCATAGGTTATCGAATAGATGCTATATTGGTTTCCATATGTTATAGAGTTGATACTATATTGGTTTCCTTATGTTATAGAGTAGATAATATATTGGTTTCCATAGGTTATCGAATAGATGCTATATTGGTTTCCATATGTTATAGAGTAGATAATATATTGGTTTCCTTGTGTTATAGAGTAGATACTATATTGGTTTCCTTATGTTATCGAATAGATACTATATTGGTTTCCATATGTTATAGAGTAGATACTATATGGGTTTCCATATGTTATAGAGTAGATTTTATATTGGTTCCCATATGTTATCGAATAAATACTATATTGGTTTCCATATGTTATAGAGTAGATACTATATTGGTTTCCATATGTTATAGAGTAGATACTATACTGGTTTCCATAGGTTATCGTATAGATATCATATTGGATTCCATATGTTATAGAGTAGATACTATATTCGTTTCCATAGGTTATCAAATAGATACTATATTGTTTTCCATATGTTATAGAGTTGATAATATATTGGTTTCCATAGGTTATAGAATAGATGCTATATTGGTTTCCATATGTTATAGAGTAGATTTTATATTGGTTTCCCATATGTTATCGAATAAATACTATATTGGTTTCCATATGTTATAGAGTAGATACTATATTGGTCTCCATATGTTATCGAATAGATACTATATTGGTTTCCATATGTTATCGAATAGATACTATATTGGTTTCCATATGTTATCGAATAGATACTATATTGGTTTCCATATGTTATCTTATAGATACTATATTGGTTTCCATATGTTATCGTATAGATACTATATTAGTTTCAATATGTTATCAAATAGATACTATATTGGTTTCCATATGTTATAGAGTAGATACTATATTGGTTTCCATATGTTATCGTATAGATACTATATTGGTTTCCATATGTTATCGTATAGATACTATATTGGTTTCCATATGTTATCGTATAGATACTATATTGGTTTCCATATGTTATCGTATAGATACTATATTGGTTTCCATAGATTATGTTATGTAGATTCCTTTAGATCAAATTTTAAAACACCAAAAATAACAAATGCTAAGTGAAAAAAAGCCATGAATAATATCAGCTGGATGTTATTTGTAGCCTTGCGAGACGTATTATAATAGTGATTACAGTGGGCATGAAATAGTCGCACTCCTTACATTGGCTCCTTCACGTCCGTCCGCCACCAGAACAATCTGTTTTTGATGTTTAATGGAATATATATTACCTCCTGCACCAGCAGGAATTCAATATTGCAGGCAAAGGGACAGCGTAATTATCAAACATATAGACATTTAGTCATTTTATTTTTTTGGATGAAAGGAAAAAAAATCGAATATTAAGGAAAAAAAAATCCTGCTGCAGTGCAAATGTATTTGTCGGTGGCTAAGAGAGAATCATTTCAAAGGATACAAGTGAAATGTGATCAGATGATGTTAAAATGATGAGTCTCATGCGCTATTTCTGGGTGGTGGCAACATGACCTGGTCCATGAAAAAAAAATCCCAGAGTCACTCGGCGCAAGACGGAAAGTGGGACGTTACTTGTAGATGGTTTCACGCTCCGGGGCACGGATTTCCTTCTTTCTGATCTAGAATGGACACATTATTCCAGTCTATTTGTTACATTGTTGCTCATCATAATCTCCCCTGGCAGAATGTTCTATTGTTCTGAGCTGAATTATAGTAAAGGGGGATGTAGGGCACTTGCTTTGTTGGCTCCACCTAAACTACCCACCATCCATGAAGACCATTTGGTGATCCTATCCAGGCAATCTAAGCTGGCCACACATGCCTTTGACTCTCACTTTCAAAGCACTACTCCAGTTTCGTTTTTAACCTCCTGGTATGTTGGAAAATACTTTTAGGTACATTTGAGTGCCAGTAACATTGCTTACCTGCAGCTGCAGACAGGATTTATGGCTGATGCAACAGCCATTACAAATTGCTTGTAGGTACACTGTACTGCCAATAGCTTTGCTTACCTGCAGCTGCAGACAGGATTTCTGGCTGATGAAACAGCCATTGGAAGTTGCTTTTAGGTACACTGTAGTGCCAATAACGTTGCTTACCTGCAGCTGCAGACAGTATTTCTGGCTGATGCAAAAGCCATTAGTAATTGTTTTAGGTACACTGTAGTGCCAATAACGTTGCTTACCTGCAGCTGCATACAGAATTTCTGGCTGATGCAACAGCCATTAGTAATCGTTTTAGGTACACTGTAGTGCCAATAGCTTTGCTTACCTACAGCCGCAGACAGAATTTCTGGCTGATGCAACAGCCATTAAAAATTTCTTTAAGGAACACTGTAATTCCAATAAACTTTGTTTACCTGCAGCTGCAGACACAATTTCTGGCTGATGCAAAAGCCAATAAAAATTGTTTTTAGTTACACTGTAGTGCCAATAACTTTGCAGCTGCAGACAGGATTTCTTTCTGATGCAACAGCCATTACAAATTGCTTTTAGATACACTGTAATGCCAATTATGTTGCTTGCCTGCAGCTGCATACAGGATTTCTGGCTGATGCTTGACATCGCCATGCCTTTCCCCACTGTGTGCTCACTCTAGTCACTGTGTTTATGTAAAGAGCTGTGAATAGTTACAGTGTAGCTGAGTGGTTAGCACTTCTTCCTCCCAACATAGAGGTTCTAGGTTCAAATTCCTGCAGGAACTAAATATTGTTGTTTTTTTTTTATTTATCAACGCACATTAAGGTGTCTTTGTTCCTTTTATTTATTTGCACTGTTTGACTAATTACTAAGATGAATGGAGGACGGGAGTAGAATGACAGGACCTGGGGTTGAACACTCACTCAGCAGTTAGTTTGTATGTTTACTAAAAAGTATAAAGGACACAGTAGAATGACAGCACCTGGAGTGGAACATTCGCTCAGCAGTGAGTGTGTGTGATTACTAAGGAGTACAGAGGACAGGAGTAGAGTGGCATCCCCTGGGGTTGAACACTCACTCAGCAGTGAGTGTGTGTGATTACTAAGGAGTACAGAGGACAGGAGTGGCATCCCCTGGGGTTGAACACTCACTCAGCATTGAGTGTGTGTGATTACTAAGGAGTACAGAGGACAGGTGTAGAGTGGCAGCCTCTGGGGTTGAACACTCACTCAGCAGTGAGTGTGTATGTTTACTAAGGAGCACAGATGACGGAGTAGAATGACAGCACCTGGGGTGGAACACTTGCTCAGCAGTGAGTGTGTATGATTACGAAGGAGTACAGAGGACGGGAGTAGAATGACAGCTCCTGGGGTGGAACACTTGCTCAGCAGGGGGTGTGTGTGATTATTAAAGGAGTACTCTATAGGAGTAGAGTGGTAGCCCCTGGGGTTGAACACTCACTCAGCAGTGAGTGTGTGTGATTACTAAGGAGTACAGAGGACAGAGTAGAATGACAGCACCTGGGGTGGAACACTTGCTTAGCAGTTAGTGTTTATGATTACGAAGGAGTACAGAGTACGGGAATAGAATGACAGCACCTGGGGTTGAACACTCGCTCAGCAGTGAGTGTGTGTGATCACTAAGCATAGTAGAGACTGAAAGTAGCTGCCTGAGAGGAGAGGTGATGTCTGAGCACGTGCGACCAGGACTGTGGAGCTCTCGTCTCTGGTCAGCTCCCGAGCTGTACACTATGGGGTCACTATTTGAGCAGCTAGAACAAAAATGGTGCAGAATTTTTAATAAAGATGAATGGTGAAAATGTTCATTAATTAATTTGCAAGCTTCCCACGTTAATTGTACTTTGTATTAAAAACCTTTGAGTGTTATAATGTAGCAAACCTGTTTTGCAAATGTTTACTTTAAAGAGAAACAATGTAACCTTACCTAGAAACTTCTAAATTGACAGTACATTTGCGCCGTCTGCTCATGCACCCAGCATGCTCTGCGCCGCCTCCATCTTGTTGCTCTGCATTGATTTGGTCACCTCTCTGCTGCTCCCCCCTGACTCGCTTACACAGAATCCTGATGTATCATTTATCTCCCAGCGCACATCTTAGCTCGGGGCAGAGGTTCCGTCTCACAACGTTTCCATTAGCATCCAGGTATCGATCGCTCTCCCCCTATCCCGCCCTCATGCATTGCTATCTATGTGCTCCTAACTATGCGACCAGTGCTACATAAAGAAATCCCCAGCAGCCAACGCACGGCGGCCATGATGTAGTGCGGGTAATTTATCTCTGATCAAGTATCACGTTGATGAATGGCCTCGTAATGAACGCGTTACTTGCCAAATGTCACCAGCGTTAAAGATTATGTACATGTCGGCCGCTCCATAACTCATCCCGCTGCCAGGTGGACCCTTCTCTTCTGTTCATTACGTTGTTGGACGCTGACAGGGTTGGCATTCAAAGCAGAAAAAAAAAGGAGAAGCGATATAAATTGTGTTTTTTTTTTGGGAGGAGGGTAGGGGGCGGCCGGGGAATGCTTTGTATCGCTGACCCAAATTGATGAATGCATGCAATCATATAGACTGCATTGTACAAGTCACTTTCCAGCGTCCGAGCCAAAACGAAGATTTATGGATAATCTTCAGCTAGAACGTAGAGCGAGGATGGAGGAGTCAGAAGATTAAAGCTGGACCAGCGGCCACACGATTGCCTATGTATAAACATATACATGTCCAATCAGGTATCAGTAGCAGAGCCGCCTTAAAGGGGTTGTCTCACTACATTGATTCGTCCTGTTTTCTTGGTTTCGTTTTGAATTCAGGGGCGTGTTTACTGGCTTCTACTAGGCTGAAGAAGAAGCCAGGTCTGTAGCTATAGCAACCAGCTCTAGCAGCCTATCAGGAGGGATTGAACAGGTCTGTAGGAATGGCAACCAGTGCTGGCAGCCTATCAGGAGAGATAGGACAGGTCTGTAACTATAGCAATCAGTGCTGGCAGCCTATCAGGAGAGATGGAACGGGTCTGTAGCTATAGCGACCAGTGCTGGCAGCCTATCAGGAGAGATTGAACAGGTCTTTAGCTATAGCAACCAGTGCTGGTCGCCTTTCAGAAGAGATGGAACAGGTCTTTAGCTATAGCGACCAGTGCTGGCAGCCTATCAGGAGAGATGGAACAGGTCAGTAGCTATAGCGACCAGTGCTGGCAGCCTATCAGGAGACCTCAAACAGGTCTGTAGCTATAGCAACCAGTGCTGGCAGCCTATCAGGAGAGATCATACAAGTCTGTAGCTATAGCGACCAGTGCTGGCAGCCTATCAGGAGAGATCAAACAGGTCTGTAGCTATAGCGACCAGTGCTGGCAGCCTATCAGGAGAGATCAAACAGGTCTGTAGCTATAGCAACCAGTGCTGGCAGCCTATCAGGAGAGATCAAACAGGTCTGTAGCTATAGCGACCAGTGCTGGCAGCCTATCAGGAGAGATCAAACAGGTTTTAATTAGTAACATTTTAATTAGTAAAAAAAAAAAAAAAAAGAATGGTTGGGACTCTCCCATTGAAATGAATTGTAGTTCTGAGTAGAGCTGAGTGAGGGACGTGGGGTCCGCACTTAATAATCCCAGTGATTTGCCATCCATGTCTGAACTGAGACAACCCCTAGAAGGTCTTCACAAGGTCGGACCTCAGTCCAGGGTCATTAGTGACCATCCTCCACCATAGGTCTTCGGCCGGCTCTTCATCACTGTACTTATTGCAATGATGGGTGATGATGATTGCAAACCCCGGGGGGGATGTTTGGGTGATGGATTGGAAGAGGTAGGTTAAATCAATACATCAATGCAAACCACATCCACAAAATAACAAGCAGCACATTTCCTGGAGTCCAAAAATTTGCAAACCACAGAGTAAAGCAATCAATAGAGATTAAATGAGTTCTGACCAAGGCATCTCCACTTGGCTCTTCCTGCTGACAGTGACCTGTTGAACCAATGGATATTACCAGGGTCATTGATGCCCTATGTTGTTGTCCTATCTAGGATGTCAACCTCCCTTCACATGAGATTTCTGGCTGTCAGCTACTTAAGTTGGTCAAAGCTAGAGGGCAATGGATGACCCCTAAAAGCCCAAACTGTGACGCTTTTATAAGAACATTGTAAGAACATAGCCGGATGGTGAGACCCCCATACATGACTAGAACATAGCCGGATGGTGAGACCCCCACATATGACTAGAACATAGCGAGATGCTGAGACCCCCGTACATGACTAGAACATAGCCGGATGGTGAGACCCCCATACATGACTAGAACATAGCCAGATGCTGAGACCCCCATACATGACTAGAACATAGCCGGATGCTGAGACCCCCATACATGACTAGAACATAGCCGGATGGTGAGACCCCCATACATGACTAGAACATAGCCAGATGCTGAGACCCCCATACATGACTAGAACATAGCCGGATGGTGAGACCCCCATACATGACTAGAACATAGCCGGATGGTGAGACCCCCATACATGACTAGAACATAGCCAGATGCTGAGACCCCCATACATGACTAGAACATAGCCAGATGCTGAGACCCCCGTACATGACTAGAACATAGCCGGATGGTGAGACCCCCATACATGACTAGAACATAGCCGGATGCTGAGACCCCCGTACATGACTAGAACATAGCCGGATGGTGAGACCCCCATACATGACTAGAACATAGCCAGATGGTGAGACACTCATACATGACTAGAACATAGCCAGATGGTGAGACCCCCATACATGACTCGAACATTCCCTGACGCTGAGACCCCCATACATGACTAGAACATAGCCGGATGCTGAGACCCCCATACATGACTAGAACATAGCTGGATGCTGTGACCCCCGTACATGACTAGAACATAGCCGGACGATGAGACCCCCATACATGACTAGAACATGCCCTGACGCTGAGACCCCCATACATGACTAGAACATAGCCGGATGCTGAGACCCCCATACATGACTAGAACATAGCCGGATGCTGAGACCCCCATACATGACTAGAACATAGCCGGATGCTGAGACCCCCATACATGACTAGAACATAGCCAGATGCTGAGACCCCCATACATGACTAGAACATAGCCAGATGCTGAGACCCCCATACATGACTAGAACATAGCCAGATGCTGAGACCCCCATACATGACTAGAACATAGCCAGATGCTGAGACCCCCATACATGACTAGAACATAGCCAGATGGTGAGACCCCCATACATGACTAGAACATAGCCAGATGGTGAGACCCCCATACATGACTAGAACATAGCCGGATGCTGAGACCCCCATACATGACTAGAACATAGCCGGATGCTGAGACCCCCATACATGACTAGAACATAGCCGGATGCTGAGACCCCCGTACATGACTAGAACATAGCCAGATGCTGAGACCCCCGTACATGACTAGAACATAGCCAGATGCTGAGACCCCCATACATGACTAGAACATAGCCGGATGCTGAGACCCCCATACATGACTAGAACATAGCCGGATGCTGAGACCCCCGTACATGACTAGAACATAGCCGGATGCTGAGACCCCCATACATGACTAGAACATAGCCGGATGCTGAGACCCCCGTACATGACTAGAACATAGCCAGATGCTGAGACTCCCATACATGACTAGAACATAGCTGGATGGTGAGACCCCCATACATGACTAGAACATAGCCGGATGCTGAGACCCCCATACATGACTAGAACATAGCCGGATGCTGAGACCCCATACATGACTAGAACATAGCCAGATGCTGAGACCCCCATACATGACTAGAACATAGCCGGATGCTGAGACCCCCATACATGACTAGAACATAGCCGGATGCTGAGACTCAATTACATGACTAGAACATAGCCAGATTCTGAGACCCCCATACATGACTAGAACATAGCCAGATGCTGAGACCCCCGTACATGACTAGAACATAGCCAGATGCTGAGACCCCGATACATGACTAGAACATAGCGGATGTGAGACCCCCATACATGACTAGAACATATCCAGATGTGAGACCCCCATACATGACAGAACATAGCCGATGCTGAGGACCCCATACTTACTAGAAAAAATAGCCGGATCTGAACCCCTTACATGACTAGAACATAGCCGATTGTGAGACCAATACATGACTAGAACATAGCCAGATGCTGTGACCCCCCATACATGACTATTACATAGCCTGATGCTGAGACCCTCATACATGACTAGAACATAGCCAGATGCTGAGACCCCCATACATGAACTAGAACATAGCCAATGTTGAACCCCCATACATAACCTTACCGGGGGAAAACCCAATAATCCAGAAATCTGAGACCCCCATACATGACTAAAATAGCCAGAGGGTGAGCCCCTTCAATACATGACTAGAACATACCAGATGCTGAGCCCCCATACTTTGACTAGAACAAAAGCCAGATGCTGAGACCCTCATACATGACTAGAAAAATAGCCAGATGCTGAGACCCCAATACATGAATAGAACATAGCCAGAAGCTGAGACCCCCATACATGACAAGAACATAGCCAGAGGGTGAGCCCCCCCATACATGACTAGAAATAGCCAATGCTGAGACCCCCATACATGACTAGAACCATAGCCGATGCGAGACCCCATACATGACTAGAACATAGCCGAGTGAGACCCCATACATGACTAGAACATACCTAGATGCTGAGACCCCCATACATGACTAGAACATAGCCGGATGCTGAGACCCCCATACATGACTAGAACATAGCCGAGGGTTGAACCCCCCTATGACTAAACATAGCAGATGCTGAGACCCCTACATGACTAAACATAGCCTGATGTGAGACCCCCATAACATGACTAGAACATAGCCAAAATGGCTGAAAACCCCCATACATGACTAAACAACCGGATGGTGAGACCCCCATACATGACTAGAACATAGCAAAATCTGAGACCCCTACATGACTAGAACATAGCTGGATGGTTGAAGACCCCCAAAACATGAACTAAAACCCAAACCCAAGATGCTGAGACCCCCATACATGACTAAAAACATAGCGGAGGGTGAGACCCCCATACATGACTAGAACATAGCCGGATGGTGAGACCCCCATACATGACTAGAACATAGCCAGATGCTGAGACCCCCATACATGACTAGAACATAGCCAGATGCTGAGACCCCCATACATGACTAGAACATAGCCGGATGCTGAGACCCCCATACATGACTAGAACATAGCCGGATGGTGAGACCCCCACATATGACTAGAACATAGCCCAGATGCTGAGACCCCATACATGACCAGAACATAGCCCAGATGCTGAGACCCCATACATGACTAGAACATAGCCAGATGCTGAGACCCCCATACATGACTAGAACATAGCCAGATGCCAAGACTCTGTACATGACTAGAACATAGCGAGATGCTGAGACCCCCATACATGACTAGAACATAGCCGGATGCTGAGACCCCCATACATGACTAGAACATAGCCAGATGCTGAGACCCCCATACATGACTAGAACATAGCCAGATGCTGAGACCCCCATACATGACTAGAACATAGCCAGATGGTGAGACCCCCATACATGACTGGAGCATAGCCTGATGCTGAGACCCCCATACATGACTAGAACATAGCTGGATGGTGAGACCCCCATACATGACTAGAACATAGCCGGATGCTGAGACCCCCATACATGACTAGAACATAGCCAGATGGTGAGACCCCCATACATGACTAGAACATGCCCTGACGCTGAGACCCCCATACAGGACTAGAACATAGCCGGATGGTGAGACCCCCATACATGACTAGAACATAGCTGGATGGTGAGACCCCCATACATGACTAGAACATAGCCAGATGCTGAGACCCCCATACATGACTAGAACATAGCTGGATGGTGAGACCCCCATACATGACTAGAACATAGCCGGATGGTGAGACCCCCATACATGACTAGAACATAGCCAGATGCTGAGACCTCTGTACATGACTAGAACATAGCCGGATGCTGAGACCCCCATACATGAATAAACATCCGCAGAATGCCTGAGACCCCCATACATTCACATAGAACATAGCCAGGATGCTGGACCCCCCATACATACTAGAAAAAAGCCGTGGTGAGACCCCCCATACATGACTAGAACATAGCCGGATGGTGAGACTCCGTACATGATTACAACACAGGGGCACATATCCTCTGCAAGGACCCAATGTCTTCTAACTTATTTCTCATAACGGAGGGCATTCAGCCAAACAGTTTCAGTAGCTGTAATTTTGCTCGAATCTGTCACTATTTGCTTCGCTTTGACTGAACAATGGAATAAGACATATTTTCGGCTTTCCATGGACTGTGGTCCTTTCCTGGGGCACAGGTGAAGGGTGTAAACATTGCAGCCTCAGGTCAGTTCTGGGGGCTAATAGGACCCGAGAGTGCTGCTTGAATTCATCCTGGTTTGGTTCAATCCCAGTTCAACCAATCCTGTCCATAACTACAACCCTTACACTAAACTGGATTTAGGGTTTTTTTTTTTTAGACTGGGTCTGAATGGGATAAATCACCCAGTCCCCGATACTTCTAGTCTCCAATGTCCTTTCCAGCCCCAATATCTCATAGGTCACCTTAATATGAAGCTTGGCCAGAAATGATGTCAGATGGAAGTCAAGTCAATGACTCCATAGAACTGGAAATGTTGCAAAATGTTTAAATCAACCCATTCAAACCCAACAAAAAAAGCCCTAAGCCCAATCTAGTGTTTGGATTACTGTTCTGGTCAATTTTTTTGAAAATGTTGCCAAAATTTCATTTAGACTGAGCTCGTGCTGGCATTTGGTTCACATTTGATCATCTAAATCTGAAGAGCAATGCTGATCAGTTGCTTATAAAACTGCTGATGGAGTCTAATGTTACTTTACTACTGATATCTGAAGACTGGGGGTCACTGCATTGTGTGAATGGGGGACATGAGCCCCTCCGGTGCCGTCACACCCTCTGCCATTGCCCAATCGTCTGACTATTCAGGTGCAGGATTTCATTGTGTGTACTTTATGTGCATAGCAGAGATATCTACAAGGTGCAGAGACATTCACAAAGGGCTTTATCTGCCTCCGGTATCTGTAATGTATGGATGAATGTAATTATGGCGTGCGACCGGCAGAGATCCAAAGCCAAGATTTGCGCTCTTTAAATTCGACAACAATGCGAGTCTCGCCTGCGCCTCGTACAACTTGCATATTTGCTTGTCATCCACTAATATATCCTGAACCGGTATTAAGGATTTATTTGAGCTGTGCGACTTCTTAAATCCCACGTCAATACAGAAGACAAACAGTTATCCTCGTTCCGTAGATAAGACCCCAGCACGGAGGATAGAGGCGCGTACGAGAATGGAAATGAAGCTGATCCCCGGGGCCGTCCACACCTCGCCATGGTCTGATCCCAATGGAGACAGATAGACCCAATAGAGACGAAGCATTAAAATGGAATGGATTTATTAGTTGGGTTAATGTCATGTCGCGTGTATCTGCAATGGTGCCGAGAGCTGAGTATTGAGCGCACGGAGCTAAATCATAAGCTTAATTGTTTCATTATCAATTAGCGTGAACAAGAGAGAGCGCTCCCCGGTCATTGGAAAATGGAGGGAGTGAAAGGTCTAATAGGATAAATTACAATGTTGTAGAGCATCTACTTGGGGATGGATGAGGCCACCATGAAATTTCAGAGCCAGGTAAACCCACAGGTTGAAGCAGTTATCCCACCAGACTACAATCATAAGCTTAATTGTTTCATTATCAATTAGCAGTAGAACAAAAGAGAGCTCGCCGTCACCCGTCATTGGAAAATGGAGGGAGTGAAAGGTCTAATGGGATATATTACAATGTTGTAGAGCATCTACTTGGGGATGGATGAGGCCACCATGAGATTCAGAGCCATGTACCTACAGGTTGAAGGAGTTATCCAACCAGTGGCACCAACATTGGTGATGATGGAGGAGGATGGTCTTCTCCATAGCATGAAGTCAAATATAGACAATAGAGTGCTCCCCGGTCACCTCAAGGCAGGAAAATAAAGGGAGTGAAAGTTCTAATGGGATAAATTACAATGTTGTAGAGTGTCTCCTTGGGGATGGATGCAGCCACCATGAGATTCCGAGCCATATACTTACTGGTTGAAGCAGCTATCCGACCAGTGGCACCACCATTGGTGAGGATGATAGAGGAGAAGTGTCTTCTCCATAGCATGAAGACAAATAGAGGCAATAGAGAGCTCCCTGGTCACCTCTTAAGGAATGGAAGGAGAATGTAGGGGGGTGAAAGGTCTAATGGGAAACATTACCGTACTGTAGAGCACTCGATCCCACCAGTGGCACCACCATTGATGACGATGGAGGAGGAGGGTCTTCTCTATACCATGAAGCCAGAGGATTGTTGCAATAGAGAGCTCCCCAGTCACCTCTTAAATAATTGCAGGAAAATTAAGGGGGGGGGGCGGGGGTTAAAGGTCTAATGGGATAAATTGCTATATTGTAAAGCACCCTATCCCACTAGGGACACCACCATTGATGACTGAGGAAGAGGACAGTCTTCTCCATACCATGAAAATAGAGGATTATGGCAATAACAGCCTCTCTGGTCCCTTCTTAAAGGATGGTAGGAGAATGGAGAAGGTCTAATGCAAGCATCCTCAAACTGCGGCCCTCCAGCTGTTGGGAAACTACAACTCCCATCATGCCCACTGTTATATATTATATAAATGCATGATGGGAGTTGTAGTTCCCCAACAGCTGGAGGGCCGCAGTTTGAGGATGCCGGGTCTAATGGGATAAATTACCATATTGTAAAGCGCCCACTAGGGAAGGATGATGCCACCAGAAGATTCAGAGCCCTTCATTCTATAAATGGTTGGGGTGGCTATCCCAACAGCAGCACCACCACTAATGAGAAACCATGAATATAGGGAATAAGGCAGTAAAAAACTCCCTGGACACCTTGAGTAGGATGGAAGGAGAAGGAGGGGTTGAAAGGTGCAATTGCATAAGTTAGAATATTCTAGAGCGCCCACTTGGTAATGGATGATGCTACCAGGAGACTCGAGCAGGTACCTAAAAACCCTTCATCCCATCCATCCTTAATATTGCAGATGGTTGGAGAAGCTGTCTCATCAGTGGCTACGCCATTGATGACTATGGAGGAGGAAAGTCTTCTCCATACCATGCAGATAAAGATTGTGGCAATAGAGAGCTCCATGGTCACCTCTTAAGTAATGGCAGAGGAATGAAGGGGGGTAAAAGGGGATAAATTTCCATATTTCAGAGCGCCCATCCATCATTAATAAGATAGATGGCTAGAGTAACTATCCCACCAATGGCACCACCATTGATGACTGCAGAGGAGAGTCTTGTCCATACCTTGAAGAAGATGTATATGGCTATAGAGAGCTCCCTGGTCACCTCTGTTAGAAGGGGGTTAAAGGTGTAATGGCCACTAGCGGATGGCTGACCTTGTAATATCTGGGCAGAGCAGGTCCACCATAGTGACTATTGGCTCCATAGGATCCCAAGCCCTTTCCCACCAGGACAATATAGTCTATAAGATACAATACTGAGAGGTTGTTGTGTTGCTCTGAAATCTTCCTCTATCTTTCGTTTTCCCCATAGTCTGGAGACAGACGGGGAGATGATTACACCTTTGTGCAGGTGTTTCCTGATAAAAATGAGCATCGACTATTATTATAATTTAATTTCCATTTTAATTCCATAAAATTCACTCAGCAGAGAAATTATATTAATAAAAAAAAAATTTATTGTGTTTTACCTCCTGCATTAAAGCCGATGGGGAAGACGGATCCGAAATGAAATGTTTAAGAAATTGTAATGATTCACTGGAGTCTATGGTAAGTAAATACAAATAATTGCCCTGTCTGTCTGCAGCAATATAAAGAGAGTCCTACGTGAAGAGCTGCTCGTCTGGAGTGATATATGGGGAGTCCTGGGTGATAGAGAAGAGCTGCTCGTCTGGAGTGATATATGGGGAGTCCTGGGTGATAGAGAAGAGCTGCTCGTCTGGAGTGATATATGGGGAGTATTGGGTGATAGAGAAGAGCTGCTCGTCTGGAGTGATATATGGGGAGTCCTGGGTGATAGAGAAGAGCTGCTCGTCTGGAGTGATATATGGGGAGTATTGGGTCATAGAGAAGAGCTGCTCGTCTGGAGTGATATATGGGGAGTCCTGGGTGATAGAGAAGAGCTGCTCGTCTGGAGTGATATATGGGGAGTCCTGGGTCATAGAGAAGAGCTGCTCATCTGTAGTGATATATGGGGAGTCCTGGGTCATAGAGAAGAGCTGCTCGTCTGGAGTGATATATGGGGAGTATTGGGTGATAGAGAAGAGCTGCTCGTCTGGAGTGATATATGGGGAGTATTGGGTGATAGAGAAGAGCTGCTCGTCTGGAGTGATATATGGGGAGTCCTGGGTGATAGAGAAGAGCTGCTCGTCTGGAGTGATATATGGGGAGTCCTGGGTGATAGAGAAGAGCTGCTCGTCTGGAGTGATATAAAGAGTCCTGGGTGATAGAGAAGAGCTGCTCGTCTGGAGTGATATATGGGGAGTCCTGGGTGATAGAGAAGAGCTGCTCGTCTGGAGTGATATATGGGGAGTCCTGGAGGATAGAGAAGAGCTACTCAACTGGAGTGATATATGGGGAGTCCTGGGTGATAGAGAAGAGCTGCTCGTCTGGAGTGATATATGGGGAGTCCTGGGTGATAGAGAAGAGCTGCTCGTCTGGAGTGATATATGGGGAGTCCTGGGTGATAGAGAAGAGCTGCTCGTCTGGAGTGATATATGGGGAGTCCTGGGTGATAGAGAAGAGCTGCTCGTCTGGAGTGATATATGGGGAGTCCTGGGTGATAGAGAAGAGCTGCCGCTGGGGTGATTTGGGGGGTCCTGGGGAAAAGAAGAGGCTCGTTGGAGGGGATAAGGGGGGGTATTTTGGTATAAAGAAACTGCTCGCTGGATGTATATGGGGGGTCCTGGTGATAGAAAGAGCTGCTCTCTGGAGTGATATAATGGGAGATTTGGGGGATAAGAAAGCTCTCGTTTTGGGGGGGTGATATATGGGAGTCCCCCGGTGATAGAGAAATGCTGTCTGGAGTGAAAAAATGGGGAGTCCTGGGTGATAGAGAAGAGCTGCTGTCGGAGTGATATATGGGGAGTCCCCGGGTGATAGAGAAGAGCTGCTCGTCTGGAGTGATATATGGGGAGTATTGGGTGATAGAGAAGGGCTGCTCCCTCTGTAGTGATATTATGGGACCTGGGTGTAGAGAAGAGCTGCTCGTCGGGAGTGGTATATGGGGAGTCCTGGGTGATAGAGGAAAGAAGCTGCTCGTTTTGAAGTGATATATGGGGATCTGGTGTAGGAAGAGTGCTCGTCTGGAGTGATATAAAGAGTACTGGGTGATAGAGAAGAGCTGCTCATCTGGAGTGTTATAAAGAGTCCTGGGTGATAGAGAAGAGCTGCTCGTCTGGAGTGATTTTAGGGGTCCTGGGTGATAGAGAAACTACTCAACTGGGTGGTATATGGGGGTCCTGGGTGATAGAGAAGAGCTGCTCGTCTGGAGTGATATATGGGGAGTCCTGGGGGGATAGAGAAAAAGCTGCTCGTCTGGAGTGTATATTGGGGGGGTCCTGGGGAGATGAAGATGTAGTCTGAGGGAAATTGGGGGGTCTGGGTGTTGAGGAGCTGCTCGTCTGGAGTGATATATTGGGGAGTCCTGGGGGATAGAGAAAAAGCTGCTCGTCTGGAGTGATATATGGGGGAGTCCTGGGGGATAGAGGAAGAGCTGCTCGTCTGGATGGATTTTATGGGGAGTCCTGGGGGATAGAGAAAAAGCTGCTCGTGGGAGTGATATATTTGGGGGGTTCCTGGGTTTATAGAGAAGAGCTGCTGTCTGGAGTTTATTTTAGGGAGTCCTGGGGGATAGAGAAGAGTGCTCATTGGAGTGATATATGGGGAGTCCTGGGTGATAGAGAAGAGCTGCTCGTCTGGAGTGATATAAAGAGTCCTGGGTGATAGAGAAGAGCTGCTCGTCTGGAGTGATATATGGGGAGTCCTGGGTGATAGAGAAGAGCTGCTCGTCTGGAGTGATATATGGGGAGTCCTGGGTGATAGAGAAGAGCTGCTCGTCTGGAGTGATATATGGGGAGTCCTGGGGGATAGAGAAGAGCTGCTCGTCTGGAGTGATATATGGGGAGTCCTGGGTGATAGAGAAGAGCTGCTCGTCTGGAGTGATATAAAGAGTCCTGGGTGATAGAGAAGAGCTGCTCGTCTGGAGTGATATATGGGGAGTCCTGGGTGATAGAGAAGAGCTGCTCGTCTGGAGTGATATATGGGGAGTCCTGGGTGACAGTTGGATCCTGCAGTCACTTCTCTCTATGGACTCTCTAGGGGATCGAGGAGAGAGGGCAGATTAGAGGGGTAACACGGCAAGCAAGAGCTGCAGAGCAGGATGCAGCAGTGATCAGGGCTTCCCTCGGACACATAGAGGAGCGATCATACAAATCTGTAGAATGCAAGGTTTGTAATATTAGGTCCCCATTACCAGGGCGGAGAAGGGCCCATCCTTCATTATGCCGCCCGCCGATGACCTCATTTGTGCTACATAATGTGGTTAATGTGACCCATGTTGGCGCGCGGTGCGAGCTGACACCAATTCAGTAAGCTAATCACATTGCTGACTCCGGCTTTTTCCAGGGCATGAGTTAATAGGAGACATCAGTAATGATAAAACACTGCACTTTGCAGCACTCTCCAGCGAAACCTCCCCCCCCAGGAGACCTCCGGAGCCGCGCACACAAAGATGGAGTATACAGAGAGGGACGAGGGTCCTGGTACTTATACAGAAGTGATACAGAGAGTCCCCGACCCAGGGGAAAATACAACCCCATCCATAAGCCTCATACATGTCTTATTATAAGAGGACCTTACACCTATGAAGACCAGCACCATCTAAAAACCTTACACCTATAAGGACCAGCACCATCTGAAGACCTTACACCTATAAAGACCAGCACCATCTGAAGACCTTACACCTAAAAGGACCAGCACCATCTGAAGACCTTACACCCATAAGGACCAACACCATCTGAAGACCTTACACCTAAGGACCAGCACATCTGAAGGACCTTACACCTATAAGGACCAGCACCATCTGAAGACCTTACACCTATAAGAGAGCCAGCACCATCTGGAAGACCTCACACCTATAAAGAGACCAGCACCATCTGAAACCTTACACCATACGAGGACCAGCACCATCTGAAGACCTTACACCTAAAGGACCAGCACCATCTGAAGACCTTACACCTAAAGGACCAGCACCATCTGAAGACCTTACACCAATAACAACCAGCCCCATCTGAAGACCTTACACCTACAAGGACCAGCACCATCTGAAGACCTTACACCTATAAGGACCAGCACCATCTGAAGACCTTACACCCATAAGGACCAGCACCATCTGAAGACCTTACACCTATAAGGACCAGCACCATCTGAAGACCTTACACCTATAACGACCAGCACCATCTGAAAACCTTACACCTAAAGGACCCAAGCATCAATCTGAAGACCTTACAACCATAAGGTCCAGCACCATCTGAAGACCTTATAACTACATGGACCAGCACCATCTGAAGACCTTACACCATAAAGGACAAGCACATCTGAAGACCTTACACCCATAACGACCAGCACCATCTGAAGACCTTACACCTATAAGACCAGCACGCATCTGAAGACCTTACACCTATAAGGACAAGCACCATCTGAAGGCCTTACACCTATAACGACCAGCACCATCTGTAGACCTTACACCTATAAGGACCAGCGTCTTCTGAAGACCTCACACCTATAAGGACCAGCACCATCTGAAGACCTTACACCTATAAGGACCAGCACCATCTGAAGACCTTACACCTATAAGGACCAGCAGCATCTGAAAACCTTACACCTAAAAAGACCAGCACCATCTGAAGACCTTACACCTATAAGGACCAGCACCATCTGAAAACCTTACACCTATAAAGACCAGCACCATCTGAAGACCTTACACCTATAAGGACCAGCACCATCGGAAGGCCTTACACCTATAAGGACCAACACCATCTGAAGACCTTACACCTATAAAGACCAGCACCATCTGAAGACCTTACACCTATAAGGACCAGCAGCATCTGAAGACCTTACACCTACAAGGACAAGCATCATCTGAAGACCTTACACCCATAAGGACCAGCACCATCTGAAGACCTTATACCTACGAGGACCAGCGCCATCTGAAGACCTTACACCTATAAGGACCAGCAACATCTGAAGACCTTACACCTATAAGGACCAGCACCATCTGAAAACCTTACACCTATAAGACCAGCACCATCTGAAGACCTTACACCTATAAGGACCAGCACAATCTGAAGACACACCTATAGGGACCAGCACCATCTGAAGACCTTACACCTATAAGGACCAGCACCATCTGAAGACCTTACACCTATAAGGACCAGCACCATCTGAAGACCTTACACCTATAAGGACCAGCACCATCTGAAGACCTTACACCTATAAGGACCAGCACCATCTGAAGACCTTACACCTACAAGGACCAGCACCATCTGAAGACCTTACACCTATAAGGACCAGCACCATCTGAAGACCTTACACCCATAAGGACCAGCACCATCTGAAGACCTTACACCTATAATGACCAGCACCATCTGAAGACCTTACACCTATAAGGACCAGCAGCATCTGAAGACCTTACACCTATATAGACCAGCACCATCTGAAGACCTTACACCTATAAGGACCAGCACCATCTGAAGACCTTACACCTATAAGGACCAGCACCATCTGAAGACCTTACACCTATAAGGACCAGCACCATCTGAAGACCTTACACCTATAAGGACCAGCACCATCTGAAGACCTTACACCTATAAGGACCAGCACCATCTGAAGACCTTACACCTATAAGGACAAGCATCATCTGATGACCTTACACCCATAAGGACCAGCACCATCTGAAGACCTTACACCTATGAGGACCAGCACCATCTGAAGACCTTACACCCATAAGGACCAGCACCATCTGAAGACCTTACACCTATAAGGACCAGCACCATCTGAAGACCTTACACCTATAAGGACCAGCACCATCTGAAGACCTTACACCTATAAGGACCAGCACCATCTGAAGACCTTACACCCATAAGGACCAGCACCATCTGAAAACCTTACACCTATAGGGACCAGCACCTTCTGCAGACCTTACACCTATAGGGACCAACACCATCTGAAGACCTTACACCTACAAGGACCAGCACCATCTGAAGACCTTACACCTACAAGGACCAGCACCAACTGGAGCCATTACACCGAGAAGGAGCAGCACCATCTGGAGACCTTACACCTAAAGACAGCACCATCTGAAGGCCTTACACCTATAACGACCAGCAGCATCTGTAGACCTTACACCTATAAGGACCAGCACCATCTGAAGACCTTACACCTATAAGGACCAGCACCATCTGAAGACCTTACACCCATCAGGACCAGCACCATCTGAAGACCTTAACCATAAGGACCAGCACCATCTGAAGACCTTACACCTATAGGGACCAGCACCATCTGAAGACCTTACACCTACAAGGACCAGCACCATCTGAAGACCTTACACCCATAAGGACCAGCACCATCTGTAGACCTTACACCCATAAGGACCAGCACCATCTGGAGACCTTACACCCATAAGGACAAGCACCATCTGGAGACCTTACACCGATAAGGACCCGCACCATCTGAGAGACCTTACACCTATAAGGACCAGCACCATCTGAGACCTTCACCTCATAAGGACCAGCACATCTGAGACCTTACACCTATAGGACCAGCACCATCTGAAGACTTACACCTTAAGGACCAGCACCATCTGAAGACCTTACACCTATAAGGACCAGCACCATCTGAAGACCTTACACCCATAAGGACAAGCATCATCTGAAAACCTTACACCTATAGGGACCAGCACCATCTGCAGACCTTACACCTAAAGGGACCACACCATTGAAGACCTTACACCTACAAGGACCAGCACCATCTGAAACCTTACACTCTACATAGAGGACCAGCACCATCTGAAGACCTTAACCTATAAGGACCAGCACCATCTGAAGACCTTACACCTATAAGGACCAGCACCAACTGAAGACCTTACACCTACACGGACCAGCACCATCTGAGACCTTACACCATAATGACAGCACCATCTTCAGACCTTATACCTACAGGGACCAGCACCATCTGAAGACCTTACACCTATAAGGACCAGCACCATCTGAAGACCTTACACCTACAAGGACCAGCACCATCTGAAGACCTTACACCCATAAGGACCAGCACCATCTGAAGACCTTATACCTACAGGGACCAGCACCATCTGAAGACCTTATACCTATAGGGACCAGCACCATCTGAAGGCCTTACTCCTATAATTGACCAGCACCACCTGACGACCTGAGGCCGAGACAGCTCATCCATAAGTCACCCAATGACTCCCTGACATCAACTTCCTATGATCTTCTTGATATAAATATCATGGCTCCATTAATGGTGGAGACGCATCAGTAATTAGCTGTTGGAGACTAATGGGTTCACATACTTATTTTTTCATTTGAAGCCCTCTGCCTCTGAGACCCCTGGGTAGTTACATGGAGGTATACTTCCTCCATTGTCAGACGCTGCCTCAGGAGGGTCCATCAGAGGTAGACGCTGTATGGAGAGGTTCTCTGGAGACTCATGAGGCTTAGGCCAGAATATGAGGTCACGAAGAAGTGGATAGTCAGCGACCGTCAGTCATGTGACCATTAGGTTAGTGTTCCCAAACCATAACTCCCACCATGTCCCCTTAGCCTACAGCTGTCACGGCATGATGGGAGTTGTAGTACTGCAACAGGTGGAGAGCCACAGGTTGGGACCCCCTGTTCTAGGTAATGCAGGACCTGTTTCTAAAATTTGCTCTAATACCCTGCAGCTCTCAGGGCATGATGGGAGTTGTAGTATTGCAACAATTAAAAGAGCCATATGCTCGGGTCACCTGTTCTAAGTATTGCAGGACCTGTTTATGAGATTTGCTCTACTACAAACATACAGATGTCTGGGCATGATGGGAGTTGTAGTTTGGCAATGTCTGAAGAGTCACAAGTCGGGGCCCCCTGTTCTAGATGATGCAGAGAAGCTTCTGAAAGTATCCCCTATAGCTTGTGGGTGTCAGGGCATGCTGGGAGTTGTAGTTTTGAACCAGCCGGAGAGCCACAAATTGGGACCCCCTATTTGAGAACTTGTTTCTGAGACTTGCTTCTACAGTCTGTGGATGTTGGGGCATGATGGGAGTTGTAGTCTGGCAACATCTGGAGAGCCACAGGTTGGGTTCTAGGTAATGCAGAACCTGTTTCTGAGATTCACCTTAATAACCTGCGGCTGTCAGGGAATGATGGGAGCAGTAGTTTGGCAACATCTGAAGAGCTGAAGATTGGGACCCCCTATTCAAGGTAATGCAGAACCTGTTTCTGAGATTTGCCTTAGTAACTTGCGGTTTTGAGGAAATGATGGGAGTTGTAGTTTTGCAAAAACAGAAGAGCCATAAGTTGCGGCTCCCTGCCTAGTCATAGAGACACTTCTGTGCTTGCTTTAATAGTCGGGGCTGATGGGTGTAGTTTGCAAAAACAGAAGAGCCATAGGTTGCGGATCCCTGCTCTAGGTCATAGAGGACACGTTCCTGAGCTTTGCTTTAATAGTCGGGGCATGATGGGAGTTGTAGTTTTCTATAAGCCGGAGAGTCACAGGTTGGTGCCCCCTGTTCTAGGTAATCTGAGATTTGCTCTGCTACCATGCAGATGTCAGAGCATGATAGGAGTTGTTGTTTAGCAATGTCTGAAGAGCCACAAGTCGGGGCGTTCTCTCCTAGAGCATGCAGGACAGTTTCTGAACATATCTCCTATAGCTTGTGGGTGTCAGGGCATGCTGGGAGTTGTAGTTTTGAACCAGCCGGAGAGCCACAAATTGGAACTCCTGTTTGAGAACTTGTTTCTGAGATTTGCTTCTATAGCCGGCAGATGTTGGGGCATGATGGGAGTTGTAGTCTGGAAACATCTGAAGAGCTGAAGATTGGGACTCCCTATTCTTGGTAATGCAGAACCTGTTTCTGAGATTTGCTTCTACAGCATGTGGAGGTTGGGGCATGATGGGAGTTGTAGTCTGGCAACATCTGGAGAGCCGCAGGTTGGGTTCTAGGTAATGCGGAACCTGTTTTTGAGATTTGCCTTAATAACCTGCGGCTGTCAGGGCATGATGGGAGTTGTAGTTTTGCAGAAACAGAAGAGCCATAAGTTGCGGCTCCCTGCCCTAGGTCATACAGGACATGTTTCTGAGCTTTGCTTTAATAACCTGCGGCTGTCAGGGCATGATGGGAGTTGTAGTTCTATATTAGCCAGAGAGTGACAGGTTGGGGGCCCCAGTTCCAGGTGAGGTTGTGGCTTGTGACTCCGTACATGCATTCCCCTCATAGCCCTACAGCAGATGCTTCTATATGGGGAAATGTAATTGCACTCAGTAAAGGGAAGCTTTCAATAAAAAGTGATGATGTTTGTCGTAGCCTGAGAGTTATGAGGCCGCTCTGCAGCGAGTTCAATACCTGACAGCATTGTTTTATGCTCCGCGCGGCGCGTTTGACAGATAGGAGCAGAATAACACCTGCACAGCCCATTATCAGCAGAGCATTGTGTGCACAGCCACCAGTCACCGCAGCAGATGGGCTCATACAATTCAATTAGGGGGGGGAAATTGGCTTTAAATATAAAAAAATAAATAAAAACCCTGTAAAGCTGCAGAGACCTGGGATTTCTACAAGATGGATATTGATGAACACGGTAATTCGGATCCATTTATCACCGCAGAAGTCACATTGGAGGAGGTCGTCGTCGAGCTAGCAAGGTCATACACGATGGAGTCACATTATTATGACCACCGGGGTGTGCAGTGTGGCCAGGTGGGGATTGACTACCACTCCCATCATTTCCTGAAAGCCACAAGTTATTAAGGCAAATCTCAGAAACAGATTCTGCATTACCTAGAATAGGGGGGTCCCAATCTTCAGCTCTTCATAGGTTGCCAAACTACAACTCTCATCAGGCCCTGACATCTGCACGGTAGTAAAGCAAATCTCAGAAACCAGTTCTGCATTACCAAGAACCCAACCTGTGGCTCTCCAGATGTTGCCAGACTACAACTCCCATCATGACTCAATAAGGTCTGGGTAGGTTGTCATAAGTATTTGGAGCCAACTGCACCCACAGCTGCTGGTGGAGCCGTCGAGCCAACACTACCATGCAGGGGCTCCCACACAGGCTTAATTGGGCTCTGGGGAATCAGAGGCCAGGGTAGTACTGGGAAGTCTTGGTCCTGCTCTTCCAACCAATGTAGGACATTTCTTGTCATGTGACCTGTTGCATTGTATTGCTTGAAGATCCCATCCGCCACAATGGAGACAATCAGCATGTATGGGTGCATGTGGTCTTCAAGGAGGGACTCATATCCAAATTGGGTACATGGATGAATGGCCCAGAGAAGACCACTCACTATTCACAAGATGATAACACTGTTATCACCAGTTTGTGTTCTTCCAGCAATGGTTGCAGGGTGTTTGTTCTCTGATGTTTCTTGCCTGAGATGCTGACTATGAAGAAGAGAATCTTATAATACATTTCTTTGCATTACTAAATCTCTTCACATAGGTTTTCTTTAAACGACTAGCAAGGTCATACACAATGGAGGCACATTATTATGACCACCACAGTCACTGATGTGGGCAGTGTGGACAGGTGGGGATTGACTCAATAAGGTCTGGGTAAGTTGTCACAGGTCTCTGGAGCCGACTGCATCCACAGCTGCTGGTGGAGCCATCGAGCCAACACTACCATCCAGGGTCTCCCATACAGGCTCAATTTAGGTCTGGGGAATTAGGGGCCAGGGTAGTATTTGGAAGTATTGGTTCTGCTCTTTCAAACAATATCAGACATTTCTAGCCGTGTGACATGTTGCATTGTCTTCCTGGAAAGTCCCATCTTCCCCAGGGGAGACAATCAGCATGTATGGGTGTATGTGGTCTTCAAGGATGGATTCATAGCCAAACTGATTGAGAGGGTCTCCTACATGGGTGAATGGCCCAGAGAATTCCCCCAAACCATTCACAATATGATAACACTGTTACCACCAGTTTGTGTTCTTCCAGCAATGGTTGCAGGGTGTTTGTTCTCTGATGTTTCTTGCCTGAGCTGCTGACTATGAAGAAGAGAATCTAATATTACATTTCTTTCCATTCCTATATCTCTTCCCATAGGCTTTCTTTACATCTGCCCTATGTACAATGGTGCTCTATGATGGCAATCTAGCAATGAAAGTGCAGTATCAGATACAATGTATCAGTGAACCCCTGAAACAAATCTGTAACAATCTCACGTTGTAAATTGTAACATGATGATACCACAATCAGGGGCTCAGACACTTTGTTCAATTCTTATCATAACAGTATTCATGAAATATCCCATTACAGTCTATTAGAAACTCAAATGCATGACCCGACGCCCCTGAACCCGTGCAGGACCTGGAAGAGGGACATGCAAAGCAGTTGGGACTTTCTGAGGGGCCTTGGAGTCACATAACTCTTGGCTTGTTATAAGGAGTCACAGGGCTGCCATCAGTCATCTATTTCAGGGCCCCATGCAGCCAAATCAAATGGGGCCCCTGCCCATTACTAGTTCCTATTTTTTAACATATCAGTGGACCGCCTTTTAGATTAGGGCCCCTGACAGGAGCACTGCCCGTACTGCCCTATTGGCACCCATGAGGAGTCATGTGACACCAGATAATTCTTGCGAGAAGAGTTGATGCAGCAAAAGGACCAAAAACCCGTTTAAAATGAAAAAAATCTTTTTATTAGTATCCTTTATAAAAGCATCACTGATCCAAAAAATGGCATCTCCCAAAAAGAAGAAGTGGCCAATGCAAGGCCTACGCGTTTCGGGCGCAAGACGCCCTTAGTCATAGCAACATGTATCCAGAAAAACAACATTTATATACAGTATCCAATCAATTAAAAGATTACCTTACCTGTGCTGCGCCGAGCTAGCGCGCCAATCCAACTTCCGGTAATCGCGCCGTGGTCCGGAACTGAGTCACGGACCTGCGCATTGAAGAATCAAAAGTTAATTCGGGGGTTGGCAACCTCCGGAGCAGACATGCGCATTGAGGAGGCAAAAAGCCTGTGAAATAAGCCTGATTATACCAGGAAGCTGGAAAAGCATATTATAACGCATATATAAAGAATAAAGGTGTGCGGGCTGAGCGAAACACAGTGCAAGATGACAACTGGCCACAATGGACAATCATACAAATAAATGCCCTGTTATAATAAAGAAAATGAATAATGAAACATGATTTCTCTCCTATGATGCAAACCCTGTGGGTATGTGGTATTTAATGTTAGAATCCAATAGGCTTCTCTGTCATGCAACATCCTTTCAAGGTTACTACCTCTAATGGGTTTGACTATTTTGTCAATGCCTATGATGCTCAAACCTCCATAGTTGCTTTCATGCATGTCCCTAAAGTGTTGAGATAAGCAGATAATTGCCTTCTTTCCATAGATTCCTCCCTTCTTAAGCCCATCTGGCCCTTTAGGGACTTGGTCTTGGATCTAATGCTATTTAGGGATCCCACTGATAACCTTACATAAAGGGGGTCTATTACCGTGACAGGTTCTCTATAGGAAGCTTGAAGGTTTGATCAGTTTCATATATTACTCCAGTATATACCGCCATCGCACTGACCCTGCTTTCCAAAGTTGTACATAGAATTTCCAATGCAATTTTGGAAGTTTTACATACAGCTTAGGTTGTAGGTACAATTCCTTATTATAACAAATGTCAGTTTCTTCTACAATCAAGGCGCCCCTATACCCACCCCAGGGGTACCTGCCTGAACCCTGCTTCCCAAAGCTGTATACACAATTTCCAAGATTGTGCACACAATTTATAGAACAAAGGTCACCATTGTCTACAATCAAGGCGCCCCTCTACCCACCCCAGGGGTACCTGCCTGAACCCTGCTTCCCAAATTTTCAAGGTTGTGCACACAATTTCTATCTAGAACAAAAGTCACCATTGTCTACAATCAAAGTGCTCCTGTGTATCTACCAGGGGTTCGTGGATGAACCCTGCTTTCCCAAAGCTCTATACACAATGTCTACAATTACAAGTTCTGAAGCTGTACAGACAATTGTTTTACTACAACAAAAGTAATTGTCATCTACAATCAAGGGACTTCTATGCCAACCCCCAAGGGCACATATCTGAACCCTGCCATTCAAAGCGGTGTGCACAACTTCTATAACTCTACATACAATTAGGACATTGGACATACTATTTCCTAAACTGTACATTCAATTATGAAGTTCTACCTACAGTTTCCAAAGTTCTACAAACAATTAGGAAGTTGGACTAATGTTTTCTGAAACTCTACATACAATTCCTGAAGTTTGACATACAATTACCAATGTAATACATACGGTATCTGAAATTCTACATACAATTTCCAAAGTTCTACATCTAGTATCTGAAATTCTATATACAATGTCTGAAATTGTACATACAATGAGGGAGTTGTATATTCAATTTCTGAAGTTCTTCATATAGTTTCCAAAGTTGTACATACAGTATCTGAAATTCTATACAATCTCTGAAATTTTACATATAATTTCCAAAGTTCTACATCTATTATCTGAAATTCTATACAATTATTGAAATTCCCAAATACAATTTCCAAAGTTTACATCTATTATCTGAAATTCTATACACTTATTGAAATTCTACATACAATTTCCAATGTTGTACATACAGTATCTGAAATTCTATACAATTTCTGAAATTTTACATATAATTTCCAAAGTTCTACATCTATTATCTGAAATTCTATACAATTATTGAAATTCTAAATACAATTTCCAAAGTTCTACATCTATTATCTGAAATTCTATACACTTATTGAAATTCTACATACAATTTCCAATGTTGTACATACAGTATCTGAAATTCTATACAATTTCTGAAATTTTACATATAATTTCCAAAGTTCTACATCTATTATCTGAAATTCTATACAATTATTGAAATTCTACATTCAATTTCCAAAGTTCTACATCTATTATCTGAAATTCTATACACTTATTGAAATTCTACATACAATTTCCAATGTTGTACATACAGTATCTGAAATTCTATACAATTTCTGAAATTTTACATACAATTACCAAAGTTCTACATCTAGTATCTGAAATTCTATATACAATTTCTTAAGTTGTGTATACAGTTAGGGAGTTTTACACACAATATCTGAAGTTCTACATATAGTTTCCAAAGTTGTACATATTTCAGACACTCTGGACCACATGTATGAAAACTGTCTTGGTCTAAGACTTTCTCTGTTGCCCAAAGCAACCTATTGCAGTTCCCCTTTTATTTAATTCAGGGCACTATATGAAATGAAAGGGGCGCTCTCAGAGGCGTAACTTGAAGCTCCTAGGCTCTAGAGCAAAAAATTAAAATGGGCCCCCCAGCTACCATGTGCCATTTACAATGCTGGTATCTCCTTATGTGGCAAGAGGGCTTTAGGGCCCCCTCAGGCTGCCGGGACCTGTAGCGACTGCTACCTTTGCACCCTCTATAGCTACGCCCCTGGGCGCTGTGATTAGTTGCTATGGGCTCTGATTGGTTGCTAGGGGTAACAAAAAAGTCTAAGACCTAGACAGTTTTCATACATGTGGTCCAGAGTATCTGAAATTCTATATACAATTTCTGAAGTTCTACATATAAAGGGGACCTGTATGAAAATTGTATTGGTCTAAGACTTTCTTTGTTGCCCATAGCAACCAATCAGAGCCCCCCTTTAGTGTAAATGAACGAGAATTTTCTCTATTCGCTCCATAATAGTTAAAAAAAATCTTCAACTTTATTATAATTCTTTAAAATCCATAGTGATAGCCAAATATCGCTAACGCGTTTCGGGTATATCTAACCCTTACTCATGGGGTACTCAACAGTTCCCCTTTAATTTCATATAGTGCTCTGAAAAAATGAAAGGCGCGCTCTCATTGGTTGCTATGGACAATAAAGAAAGTCTTAGACCAAGTCAGTTTTCATACATGTGGCCCCATAGTTTCTGAAGTTCTACATACAATTCCAAACTTTTACATACAGTATCTAAAATTCTATATACAATTTCTGAAGTTTTACATATATCTACTGAAACGCTGTCATCTACAGTCAAGGTACCTCTATACTTACCCCAGAGGCACCAGCCATGATTTTATGGGGTAATTTTTCTATGACCATGCATTTACTAAACAGCCCATGTTATGATCATAGCCTTAAAGGGATTGTCTCGCTACAAGGATTCCTGCTTTTTATGTTAAAGATCTTGCAGAAACAAGTCACTTTGCAATATGTGTCCATTAACAGTGTCCTACCTATCCCTAGATCTCCCCTCTTGTACGGGCTGCATCAGCTCCTCAGGTCGCTATAGCTACAGACCTGTTCAATCTCTCCTGATAGGCTGCCAGTGCTGGTCGCTATAGCTACAGACCTGTTTGTTCTCTCCTGATAGGCTGCCAGCACTGGTCGCTATAGCTACAGACCTGGTTGATCTCTCCTGATAGGCTGCCAGCACTGGTCGCTATAGCTACAGACCTGGTTAATCTCTCCTGATAGGCTGACAGCACTGATTACTATAGCTACAGACCTGTTCAATCTATCCTGATAGGCTGCCAGCACTGGTCGCTATAGCTACAGACCTGCTCAATCTCTCCTGACAGGCTGCCACCACTGGTTGCTATAGCTACAGACGTGTTCTATGTCTCCTGATAGGCTGTCAGCACTGGTTGCTATAGCTACAGACCTGTATAATCTCTCCTGATAGGCTGCCAGCACTGGTTGCTATAGTTACAGACCTGGTGTCCTCAGCCGCTCATCATTGCAGTAAAGCCAGTAAAAAATTAAAAAATGAAACCAAGAAAACAGGACTCGGGTAAGATGCATCAGCATAGTGAGACAACCCCTTTAAGGGTAACTCTGTTAAAACTTCTTTGAGTAGGGGTTCCTGACTTTTTGGCTACACAATAGCCCAGCATGATATCCGCCATCACTGTCCATCTCTGACCCATGTTACAATATTGACTGATGATACACAGAACACAATATAAAGCAATCCTCCTCCTCCTCCTCCCATAGATGCCGGGATATGTGACTGGGTCTTGGCTGCTGCTGATCCATCCACTAAGGTCCAGGACAAAAAGTCAGTGACCCACAAGAAACAGCTTCAAGGAGAAGGTCAGAGGTTTCCTCCTTTGCAGCAGAGGCTCCTGTAATGGACACAGCACAAGCATCATACAAACCCCTCTGGACTCCATGTATCTCCACAGTGGATGCTAAGCTCCCTACCTGTGCATTAGTCCTGCCTCAACCACCCCTTCATGTGCACTGACTAATAGGGACTCAAACCTGTAAAGCAGGTATCCTCAAAACTGCGGCCCTCCAGCTGTTGGGAAACTACAACTCCCATCATTCCCACTGTTATAGATGATATAAATGCATGATGGGAGTTGTAGTTTCCCAACAGCTGGAGGGCTGTAGTTTGAGAATGCCTGCTCTAAAGCTTCTGCAACCTGCAGGGACAGTGACTGGAGGGAGCCAGGACTCAGGGGGATGTTCCCAAACAGCTTGGCCCCTCATCATGTAGGTCAGGTCAGTCTCCAATGCTCCTATTCAATAGCCCCCCTCACCTGACACAGGAGTGCATTCTGCAAACCCATTGGGACGTTTACAGTAAATTCTCAGCTGCTAAAAGGCAACTTCTGACCTCTGGGAAAGCAGGGCAGCTCCCCAGCAGCCTGAAATGGAAAGCAGAGCCCAGCAGAGGCTCATGCTGAGAGGAGTCAGTGTTTTAGGCTTTTTTATGGCAATGATCCTAAGTATTGTAGATGCAAATGGATCGATAGGTAGTGGAGATGCAGTAGAGCTGAATTACTGACGCTGTCAGTTCTCTACGTGTCCATTACATTAGCTGTGAGGCTGCATGGGGAGGTTTTGCACTGGTAATCAAGAGCTTACAGTGAGTAATCAATGCAAATATTGGCTAAGAATCCACTTAAGTACAAGCACACATGCTCTGTCGGCATGCATAGGAGATGGAGCTGCTCTAGAGCAGGGGTCTGCAATGTGGGCTCTCCAGCTGTTGGGAAACTACAACCCCCATCATGCATTTATATAACCTATATCAGTGGGCATGATGGGAGATGTAGTTTTGAAACAGCTGGAGAGCCCTGCTCTAGACATAGTATTTAAATCATGAAAACCTTCAGCTTGTATACGACACATATGACAGATCCAGCACTCTGTAGCAGTGTAATCCAATATGAAATTTGACTTTTATTTGAAATAATCCATAAAAGCCACCAAATTCACATAGCAAAGAACATAAACAGCACAATTCGTCATAAAAAGTGTAACAAACACAGCTTCCCCCGCCGGTAAGGTAAGGCAGCTATAGCTTACGCGTTTCGGAACCACTCCTTATTCATAGCATGAATTCTGCTTGTATGCTAATGTCCCATTTTGGAGTCACATAATCTTTCTAGAAGTACATTCCAGGGTAATGAAACATAAATGTAACATAATACAAGCTATTCTCCCCATACTGTGCGTAACATAGCAACATCCTGTGCAAGAACCGCATACAAATCATAGAACATGACACAAATGGCATCCTGCAGTCAGATCCATGTCGTGGATGGACAAGGGGTCTGCAACGTTGGCTCTTCAGCTGTTGGGAAACTACAACTCCCATCATGCATTTATATAAACTATATAAGTGGGCATGATGGGAGATGTAGTTTCACAACAGCTGGAGAGCCCTGCTCTAGACATAGTATTTAAATCATGAAAACCTTCAGCTTGTATACGACACATATGACAGATCCAGCACTCTGTAGCAGTGTAATCCAGTATAAAACTTAACTTTTATTTGAAATAATCCATAAAAGCCACCAAATTCCCATAGCAAAGAACATAAACAGCATTATTCGTCATAAAAGGTGTAATTACCGCAGCTTCCCCAACCGGTAAGGTAACTCAGCTATAGCTTACGCGTTTCGGAACCACACCTTATTCATTGCATGAATTCTGCTTGTATACTAACGTCCCATTCTGGAGTCACATAATCCTTCTAGAAGTACAGTTCAGGATAATGACACATAAATGTAACATAATACAAGCTATTCTCCCCATACTGTGTGTAACATAGCAACATCCTGTGCAAGAACCGCATACAAATCATAGAACATGACACAAATGGCATCCTAACAGCCAGATCCATGTCGTGCAGCCAAACATCACTTAAGACTGGAAAGATTTGCAATGACATAAAGCACAATAACAAATGACCACATTGATCCGGATGTAGCAGTGTTGGGGGAAGGTGCAATATGATACACATATAGATATCTACTGAACTAGATGACAAACTGAGCTCTGCTACATCCTTGATCGTACAGCAGAAGAGATGCACATCCAAACTCCCACATTCCCATCTCCAGACAACCTGAAAAGTCTGCAACAGCAGGAGAAGAGTTAATGCAGTGATCAAAATGAAGTTCAGAAAAGTCAGAGGAAGGCAAGAGAATGAAGCCAATCATCCACAATGCACAGCAGCGTTAATGAAGCGTCTGCAGCAGTCAGGGCAGGCAGCAGAGTCTACTGACTCCAACTCCAAGCAGCTTATACCAAATTCTCCAGCAGGAGGAGGAGGGTGCGAGGCAGAAGCCTGATCTCTAGGCAGATAACACAGGGATGACTCGTTCAGGCAGGGCTGATGCACAGGTGGGGAGCCAATCATAAAAGTGGCTTTCATTGGTGAATATGGGGTGAAATGCAACATCCAGGATCCTATATCAATGTCGGGTCCCTTAACCCTGACTAAAGCAGTGCACATCCAGAGGTGCAGAGCTGAGGTGGTCACTATGCAACATGTTAGTCCATAAGCTTGGATGTAATTGTCGGGTCCATTAATCCTGAGGGTGCAGAGGTGAGGTGGTCACTAGACAACATGATACCCATTAAGCTTATAGTGAAATTGTCGTGGTTCCTAAAACCCCCTAAACTGTGCCAATGCATTTACCGCACAGATGGTGCAGAGCTGAGGTGGTCACATGTTATGTCTATAAGCTTATATATTGTATAATTGTCGGGTCCATTAATCCTGAGTGCAGAGCTGAGGTGGTCACTATGCAACAAGTTCGTCCATAAGCTAATATATAATTGTCGGGTCCTATAACTCTGACTGTGCCAATGTACAGATGGTGCAGAGCTGAGGTGGTCACTTTGTCACATACTACTCCATAAGCTTATATGTAATTGTCGGGTCCTAAAACCCTGACTGTGCCAATGCATTTACTGCACAGATGGTGCAGAGCTGAGGTGGTCACTTTGCAACATGCTTACCCATAAGCTGATGTATAATTCCCTGGTGCACAAGCAGACGTTGCAGAGCTGAGGTGGTCACTTTGCCACATGCTTTATGCTATTCCATAAGCTTATTTAGTGTATAACTGTCGGGTGCATTAACCCTGACTATGCCAGTGCACTTACATGTGTTGCAGAAGTGAGGTGATCACTTTGCCAGATACTGGCCCATAAGCCTATATATTGTATAATTGTCGGATACATTAACCCTGACTTTGCCAGTGCAGGCCCGAATCATATGCGTGATTGTCGGATCTATTAACCCTGACTGTGCCCATACAGGTGTTGCAGAACAGAGGTGGACACTTTGCAACATGCCAGCCCATAAGCTTATAGAGAAGTTTGGGAATCATTAACCCTGACTGTACCTGTGCACATAGAGATGTTGCAGAGCATGCCAGCCCATAAGCTTATCTATTATATAATTGTCGGATACATTAACCCTGACTGTGCCAGTGCAGGCCAAAATGCTATGCATAATTGTCGGATCTATTAACCCTGACTGTGCCCATACAGGTGATGCAGAGCAGAGGTGGTCACATTGCAACATGCCAGCCCATAAGCTTATCTATTTTATAATTGTCGGGTTCATTAACCCTGACTGTGCCAGTTCATATCCAGACGTTGCAGAGCAGGGGTGGTCACTTTGCAACATGCCAGCCCATAAGCTTATATAGAAGTGTCGGGTTCATTAACCATAACTGTGCCAGTGCACAGAGGTGGTCACATTGCAACATGCCAGCCCATAAGCTTAACTATTGTATAATTGTCGGATCTATTAACCCTGACTGTGCCCATACAGGTGATGCAGAGCAGAGGTGGTCACTTTCCAGCATGCCAGCCCATAAGCTTATCTGTGGTATAATTGTCGGGTTCATTAACCTTGCCTGTGCCAGTGCACATCGAGACGTTGCAGAGCAGAGGTGGTCACTCTCCAGCATGCCAGCCCATAAGCTTATATAGAGGGGTCGGGTCCATTAACCCTGTGTGTGCCAGTGCACATTGAGACCTTGCAGACCTGAGGTGGTCCCTCTCCAGCATGCCAGCCCATAAGCTTATCTGTGGTATAATTGTCGGGTTCATTAACCTTTCCTGTGCCAGTGCACATCCAGACCTTGCAGACCTGAGGTGGTCACTCTCCAGCATGCCAGCGCATAAGCTTATATAGAGGGGTCGGGTCCATTAACCCTGCCTGTGCCAGTGCACATCCAGACCTTGCAGACCTCTCCAGCATGCCAGCCCACAGGTGCCTTGGTTGCTCCATGCGCAGCCGTTAATTGCCCATTTGCGCTCTGCTGGGTTTCTGGGTGGATTACCCCATTCCAGATGCTATCGTGGCTATTACTAAATAATCCACTTAGGCTCCTAAAGTGGCAACCAAAAGCCTCTGAAGACGGTGCCCCCTTCCCTTCCTCCCGGGGACGCGTTTGTGGCATTCAATCACTCTTAGGATTAGCTCAGCGTGGAGGCTGTACTGGGGGGAAGTGCTAGGTGCATGTGTGCAGTCCTGCCTGCTGAGATCTGCTCTGACTTTCCTATCTCAGCCACTTGATCGCTCTCACTGCAGAGACGTTGGCTCAGCTTGCACAGGAGGCTTGCCTAATGCGGAGTGCAGCGCTCCCTCCATGCGCAGGAATGGCTCTGTCACTGCTGGATGAGGGAGCGCCACAGAGCTGGATGCTGCCCCCCAGGCTGCCCGAGCCCTGCCTGCAAGCCTGACCTGCCCCGGGTGCAGCATGTGTGCGCTATTTCACCGAGGCAGGGGCTGGAGGGAGCTGCCTTTTGCAGAGGGTCTTCTCCTCCAAACCACCCTCGACCAGGGGATCCGTGTCTTTGTCTAGATCCGCGAAGAAAAGCAGCTTCCAGCGCCTGATGCTTCTAGATTCAGCCCCAAAATCTACCCTCCCGAACCCATAGAGGGAGAGCACAGCTGAGCAAGCAGGAGGGAGGGGGCATTGAACCTGCCGTTGACCTTCAGCACCATGGACACCGACCCAGACCAGCACCTTGCATAGATTTCCTTCAGCACCATGGACACCGACCCAGACCAGCACCTTGCATAGATTTCCTTCAGCACCTTGGACAGCGATCAGCCCCATTGCAGCGATCCGGGCAGGGATCTGGATCAGGGATCTACCAGTGATTTGGATTGCCCCCACCTTTTTTTTTTTTGCAACAATCTGGATCAGAACCTCGGATTGGACTGGGGTCTGCACCTCCAGCAGCGATCCATTGCAAGTCCCCAGCCTGCTCATTACACCAAGCCTTGGAATTACAAGTGCAAACGCACCCAATGGCTGCCACCACCCGTGGGTGCTGCCCGGGCATGGGCATTATGTTGTTTGGCAAGGATGCCTGCATTAGAGGACGGTTTTAAGGATTAACCTGGATCAGGTACATTGCAAGGTCAAAGCTGCAATCTTTTACCTTTTTTGGATTTACTTCTGGAAGGTGAAGCCCCTTAAGCTTTTCTAAACTGTGGCCATTGTGCGTTAGAATGTGTCCCCCACAGCTCCAGGTGGTTGGAGTGGAGCAGGTCGCAGGGTGCTATGTGTGAACAGGGTGCAAGCTCGACACATGGTGCTGGGGATGGCTCCCACTCTGTTTGGATTACCTCTAGTCCTGTAGAATGCCAATGCTGGGTGATGGCAGAGGGCACACAAGTCACCGGAGCACAATTTGCCAGCCTGTGAGGTTGCCCCCGAGGCTCTGTGCTATCATTGTATCTGCAGGTAACAAGTCTGACTGCAATCGTCTTCACTCCAGAGGCGACAGGTAAACACCAAGCTTAATCCTTCTAGAAAATTGCCTTGTGATCTGGAGTCTTATGGCTCAGCTGCATTGCAGAGCGCTTTACTTATTAATGCTTTTTCGCATTTGTTGGAGTGAGCTGATACCCAGGGGGGGCTGTTGTATGATGTTCTAGCAGAATAATTTCTATTAAATGGAAAAATAAATCCATACAGGGGCACTTAATCTAGCCCTGAAATGGGAGATCAGTTACACAGCTTCCTGGACTTCAGCTGCAAACCCAGTGTCTCCAGCAAATTTGCTTATCTCTGCTTGAAATAGGAGGACAGGGTTGTACAAGGCAGACAGCCGAGGAGAGGGGGGACCCTGGCAGGGTTTGGGTGGTGGAGAGCTATTGCTATAGACCCACCATATCAGAAGTAGGGGGACCCTGGCAAGATTTGGGTGGGGTAAACTATAGCCTTCTATAAACCCACCATATCACAAGTAGGGGGACCCTGGCAGGACTTGGGTGGTGCGGATCTATAGCCTACTACAGACACACCATATCAGAGGTTGGGGGACCCTGGCAGGGTTTGGGTGGTGATGAGCTATTGCTATAGACCCACCATATCAGAGGTTGGGGGACCCTGGCAGGGTATTGGGTGGTGATGAGCTATGCCTATATACCCACCATATCAGAGGTTGGGGGACCCTGGCAGGGTTTGGGTGGTGATGAGCTATTGCTATAGACCCACCATATCAGAGGTTGGGGGACCCTGGCAGGGTTTGGGTGGTGATGAGCTATTGCTATAGACCCACCATATCAGAGGTTGGGGGACCCTGGCAGGGTTTGGGTGGGGTACACGATAGCCTTCAATAGACCCACCAAATCAGAAGTAATGGGAACCTGGCGAGATTTGGGTGGTTGTGGGCTACAGCCTATTATAGACCCACCATATCACAAGTAGGGGGACCCTGGCAGGACTTGGGTGGTGGGGAGCTATAGCCTACTACAGACCCACCATGTCAGAAGTTGAGGAACCCTGGCAGGATTTGGGTGGGGGTGAGCTATAGCCTTCTATAGACCCAGCATATCAGAGTAGGGTGACCCTGGTAGGATTTGGGTGGTGGGGAGCTATAGCCTTCTACAGACCCACTATATCACAAATAGGGGGACCTTGGCAAGATTTGGGTGGTGGTGGGCTACAGCCTATTATAGACCCACCATATCACAAGTAGGGGGACCCTGGCAGGACTTGGGTGGTGGGGAGCTATAGTCTACTACAGACCCACCATGTCAGAGGTTGAGGGACCCTGGCAGGATTTGGGTGGGGGTGAGCTATAGCCTTCTACACACCCACCATATCAGAACCTAGGGGCTGCCTTAGACTATAGGATTTCTCCATAAACTAGCACTTACTGAGACTTTTAATGGAATGCATATGGGAATGTTCTAGTTATATAATACAAGCAGATGGCTTGGAGAAAGGAGGAGGGGATCTGCCAAATATTCAGCTCTTGCCTGGTACTAGTGCTCATCCCTGGATTGGGAATCAGTTGATTGGAGTCACCCAATAATCCATTTTATGACTCTGAGACCTGAAATGGAGGATCGGAGAGGTTGGACTATTCCAGATTTTGGTTCTGGTTACAGTGAAGACGATAATGCACTCGCCTTACAAGATGGTCTCATCAATGTTTCATGTTTATGTAGAAGAACAGGTTAATAATTCAGATGCATTATGCTTTATTTGTCTGGGTGTTTTACAGCAGTCACCTATTGGATACAGACTCCTCTCAGCTATCCTGGCCTTGCCTCCTGTAGCATTAGGCCGGGGTGGAAGAGGCAGTCTTGCCTTCTTTGGGGTGACTGGCATATTTGATTTTCTGTACCTGCTGCATCTTGCATGTTTCTATATGAAGGCATTTGTTGGCGGCTGGCTAAGAATGGAAAAAGGAGGTGCTGTTTCCAAGCGTGGCAGGATGGGGGTGCCAGTGGGCTACTTTTAAGGTTCTGCTGAACCTCTTTGCTTTAACCTCTTCTTTGCCTGTTTCCAGTAAAAGACACTAAATATATAAGAAGGACACATTGCTTGTTGTTTACGAAATTTGTTACTTATTTACGGAATGTTGCTACTTTGTAACTAATGTTGTTGCCTGAATGGTTACATCTTGTGTACGATTTCATTGAATGGAGTTTCCTACGCATTTGCTTTACATTCAAGGGTATAAGTAGGTCTCCCATATCCACCAGTCAGGATCTGGTTGCAGTCTTATATACTGGGACTCCATGGAGGATGCAGTGGCCTGAAAAAGACTCCAGTTGGGGATGAAACTTAGCACTTTCTATGAAGGAATAAAGTAAACTGAAGAATTTTTTTCACCATCCCTGGATACTGTTCTCTAATTTTTTAGAACTATCAGTATTTTTGGATTCAACAACCTTGGGACTGTGCATTTCTCTCACTTCCAATGAGGAAGAAGTTTCATCAGTTCTGTTTGACTAATTATTTGGTTTGTTCAATGATAACTCTGTCTATTTTTGTTGGTCAGGTGGCCCTGCAGGTGTACATACTTTTCCATAAGAACAATAGAGTTGTACATTGTAGCACTGGATCTTGGTCAGGTAACCATGCAGGTGCACATACTTTTCCATAAGAACAATAGAGTTGTACATTGTAGCACTGGATCTTGGTCAGGGGGCCATGCAGGTGCAGGGCCATCTTTTCCATTGGGCACACTAGGCAGTTGCCCAGGGGGCCCCACAAGTATAGGGGCCCCAGATGGTCTATGTATGTCCCAGGAATACAAGAAACATACCCTGGATCCCCTGGCTGGCTTTGCTTATTTTACAGTTTGTGTGTTTTTAGGACATGCAAACAGTTCAAAACCATGGTGGAGAAGGGAGCCAAAGGCTCCCTGCCTGGCCAACAGTCTTGTAGCCTGTAGGCTGGTGGTGCCCAGACATAAGTGGCATGATAATATGGGTGTGCTTGGGGGAGGGCAGGGTAGGCCAAATGTGATGTCATGTATTTGGGCAGGGCCCTCTGCAGAGCTCTGCCCAGGGGCCCATAATTCTGTGAAGACGGCTCTGTGCAGGTGTACATACTTTTCCATAAGAACAATAGAGTACATTGTAGCGCTGGATGTTGGTCAGGTGGCCATGCAGGTGTACATACTTTTCCATAAGAACAATAGAATACATTGTAGCACTGGATCTTGGTCAGGTGGCCCTGCAGGTGCACATACTTTTCCATAAGAACAATAGAAAACATAGTAGCACTGGATCTTGGTCAGGTGGCCCTGCAGGTGTTCATACTTGTCCATAAGAACAATAGAGTTGTACATTGTAGCGCTGGATCTTGGTCAGGTAACCATGCAGGTGTACATAATTTTCCATGAGAACAGGACGTCTCTTCTCTCACTGGCAACAATGTGTCTTTTCCATTCTCTGCACATAATCTGGATCATTTACAGACGCCAATTAGATGGAAGAGTCTTCATGATGAGTGCAAGGTGAGGAGTCTTCGCCCCGACACCCCCACCATCCATCCCCCCAATATTCTGGCCTATATTCCCTGAGAGTTGTTACAGCTCGCGCCATTTTGGGTGCCCCATGGCTGAATTCAGAGCAGGGATTTACTCGGAAGCAGAGCAGCCTGATATTTCTTTTGTTTTTGTATCCCCCGTTTCTATATAGGATTCCTGTACAATATAAAATATCCAGATTGCAGGATTCTCATCCATACAGTGCAGGGAAGGGAGAAAGAAAGTAAGGGATGGAGAGGAAAGAGAAGAGAGAGGAATGAAGGAAGGAACTGGGAGCAGAAGACAGATGGAGACTGAGACAGGAGGAGAGGGGATGAGACAGAGGGACTGGGGGAGAGAGAGAAAGAAGGGAGGAGGTGGGAAGAGAAAGAGGGGGACAGAGAAGAAGATTGAAAGACAGTGACAAAGTGAAGTGATAGATAGAGAGATATAATAAAGATGGATGGATACAATAATAGATACAAAATATAGATATAAAGATAAATGGTTATGAGACAGATATGAGAGATAGATCTATAGATAGATAAATGAATAGCTATGGATTTGATAGATGGATAGAGAGATATGAGATAAATAGATGAATAGATGGAAACATATAGAATAACAGATAGACACATCGCTATGAAGATAGTTATAAGACAGATATATAGATAAATACATGATAAGATAGACCTACTGTATATAAACAGTTATGAGACAGATGAATGTCTGATAGATTGATAAATAGTTAGAAGATACATAGATATGAGATAGATCAAAATATATACAATAAGATAGATATATTTATAAATAGTTATGAGACAGAAAGACATGAGACAGAAAGACATGAGACATTGGATAGATTTTACCGTAGATGATAGATGGAAAAAAAAGATATGAGATGGATAGATAGAAATATAGATAGATAGATATGAGATAGATATGGGATAGATAGATATGAGATAGATAGATATAGATAGATAGATATGAGATAGATAGATATGAGATAGATAGATATGGGATAGATAGATATATATGGGATAGATAGATAGATAGATAGATAGATAGATAGATAGATAGATATGGGATAGATAGATATGGGATAGATAGATATGAGATAGATAGATATGAGATAGATAGATATGAGATATATATGGGATAGATAGATATGGGATAGATAGATAGATATGGGATAGATAGATATGGGATAGATAGATATGAGATAGATAGATATGGGATAGATAGATATGAGATAGATAGATATGAGATAGATAGATAGATAGATATGGGATAGATAGATATGGGATAGATAGATAGATAGATAGATAGATAGATATGAGATAGATAGATAGATAGATATGAGATAGATAGATATGAGATAGATAGATATGGGATAGATAGATATGGGATAGATAGATATGGGATAGATATGGGATAGATAGATAGATAGATAGATAGATAGATAGATAGATAGATAGATAGATATGGGATAGATATGAGATAGATAGATAGATAGATATGAGATAGATAGATATGAGATAGATAGATATGGGATAGATAGATAGATAGATATGAGATAGATAGATATGAGATAGATAGATAAATAGGAGATAGATAGATAGATTTGGGATAGATATGAGATAGATAGATACTTAGATATGGGATAGATAGATAGATAGATACTTAGATATGGGATAGATACATATGAAATAGATATGAGGTATTAGATATATGGATAAGCAATAGATACAGTAGATAGCTATTCAGTTGCTAATATCAGCACAGTTATTCTTTTGGAATAGTTCAGCCCAGAGTGACCAGTGCAGCCATTTTGGATGACGCGGATAGACCCGGCCGTGGCGTCATCATTCCATCCTAGCATTTATAAGATCTGGTCGCCAGTGTAATATATTCTATAATAACAAGGAAACAATGAAGCCACGGCCGCGCACCCACACGCTCTGCACTGAATCACAGAAATGAACACAAGGTTCTTAGTGTGACTTTCTGATCCCTCTGCATAGGGCTCCTCACCCCGGCCCCTGTTCAGTGGGTCACACACCAATAGGTGGAATAAATGGCGTCCACTGCAACAGGAACAATGACAAGTGGTAAGAGGAGCGACCCAGTGGCCTAACTACACCTCTGCTGCCAGGCCTGACCCCGCCAGGGTCACAACACCCTAAAGCAACAATGGCCGCCACATGGCACCACAACCAAGAAGGGAGGATGATTGGCGCTCACCCTGGCATGTTCTCCCAGCAGCCAGCAGTAACATACCCCCTCTCATTATCACTGTCACATCCATAGGTCTCAGAGCCCAGACCCAGCATCACTGGACGGACACTTCCAACCAAAAAATAAGTACCCCGTACTATTACCACCTGACCCTAACATGACAAGGAATGTATGGCGTAAGGGGCCCCGAATCCACTGCCCCTTCAGTCCACCATAACCTGATTGTAGTCGAAAGAGAAGGGAAGACGTGTGCTGTCAACTGAGATGATCCATTTTGATGACCAGTGTGTAATAAAATACTATCCCCCAATCATCATATCTGCACCATCTCCAGTAGTATCAGCTCATAGTATAAAAGACATAAAATTTCAATGGCGCTCACATATATAATATATTCATCTCCCTATCACACATATATAATATATTCATCTCCCTATCACACATATATAATATATTCATCTCCCTATCACACATATATAATATATTCATCTCCCTATCACACATATATAATATATTCAGCTCCCTATCACACGTATAATATATTCATCTCCCTATCACAAATATAACATATTCATCTCCCTATCACATAGATAATAAAATTCATCTCCCTATCACACATTAATATATCAGCTCCTATCACAAATATAATATATTCATCTCCCTATCACACATATAATATATTCAGCTACCTATCACACATATAATATATTCATCTCCCTATCACACATATAATATATTCATCTCCCTATCACAAATATAACATATTCAGCTCCCTATCACACATATAATATATTCAGCTCCCTATCACATATATAATATATTCAGCTCCCTATCACACATATAATATATTCAGCTCCCTATCACACACATATAATATATTCATCTCCCTATCACACATATAATATATTCAGCTCCCTATCACACATATAATATATTCATCTCCCTATCACACATATAATATATTCATCTCCCTATCACACGTATAATATATTCCATGCCCCTATCACACATTATATTCAGCTCCCTATCACAAATATAACATATTCAGCTCCCTATCACATATAATATATTCAGCTCCCTATCACATAAAATAAATTAATTCGCTCCTATCACACATAAAATATATCAGCTCCCTATCTTTCTCTGCATTAGATTAAATGGAGGGACCTGCCCTGATTTATTTTGGGGCGCTCTATGATAGACAGCCAGGGGCTCAAATCTTGCACAGGGGCCTTCATGTCCATCTGCTCTGAGGCTGAAGTCATGATAATACCAAGGGGCCCCATGTGTTGTTCTTCCACTTTCCGACTCCAAATCAAGCATCAGAATAATCCTGGAATGAATTTCCCATCTCCAGAATCTATAGGATCCTGCTCTATTATCCAGGGGGGCCTATGGTACTAAGCAAACCGAGGTAATACATGTACATTCATTTGGATGAATAACACTTTGCAGCCATTGAAGGGGAAATGTTATAGGTCACTATGTAGACAACAGCTGATGATTGGGTATTCCACTTCTGGTTGTCCCATTAGAAGATGCCCTGACTATTTGCAATGGACATTATAGACTGGGTCCCCCTTTATTATCCAGGGTGGCCTAATGTACTATACACTGCTATGTAATACAAGCTCATTCATCTGAATGGATATATAATACATTCAAATTCAAATAACAGTGGCACACTATGGACTAAAGAAACTATCAAAAAGGACATAGGAATTTTGGCAAAAGTATTACTGTTAGCTAGGATACATGGAAAAAAAATTTGAGATTCTTAGTTCACACTTTTAGCCAAAACTGCTTAAGCCCACTTCCCGATCTTCAAAGGGACCTCAAATGCAGGTGGGTCCTACACTATTGTTACCTCTCTATTGGGTCCTGTTCAGACCTGCACACTTCAGGGAGCAAAGATATCTGCTTCAAAGCACACTGCACTGATTTAAAACCTGAGGAAGTGGGTGGGGTGCAAAAACCAAAATGGAGGCAGCCACTCCTCCCTTACATATAGTCAAAAACAGCATTGGATATATAATACTACTTTGCAGCCATTGTAGTAGGAATGTGAGGTCTCTCCAAGATCTTCATGCAGATATCTGCTGATCATTGGGTTTTCTGGTGCTGGTTGTCCCATTAGAACACCACTTGTGCATTTGCAATGGACATTATAGACTGGGCCCCCCTTTATTATCCAGGGTGGATCAATGTACTATGCATTGCTATGTAATAGGTGCTCATTAATTTATATGGTCATATACTGTAATACTACTTTTCAGCCATGGAAGTAGGAATGTGAGGTCTCTCCAAGATCTTCATGCAGATATCTGCTGATCATTGGGTTTTCTGGTGCTGGTTGTCCCATTAGAACACCCCTTGTGCACTTGCAATGGACATTATAGACTGGGTCCCCCTTTATTATCCAGGGTGGATCAATGTACTATGCACTGCTATGTAATAGGTGCTCATTCATTTATATGGTCATATACTGTAATACTACTTTGCAGCCATTGTAGTAGGAATGTGAGGTCTCTCCAAGATCTTCATGCAGATATCTGCTGATCATTGGGTTTTCTGCTTCTGGTTGTCCCATTGGAACACCCCTTGTGCATGCGAAATGCACATTATAGACCAGGTTCCCCTGTATTATCCAGGGTGGCCCAATGAAATATGCATTACTATGCAATAGGTGCTCATTCGTTTATAGGGTCATATAATACTTTGCAGCCATGGAAGTAGGAATGTGATATCTCTCCTAGATCTTCATGTAGACATCTGTTGACCTTTGGGTTTTCTGGTTCTTCTATTAGAAGATGCCCTGACTATTTGCAATGAACATTATAGACTGGATCCCCCTGTATTATCCAGGGTGGCCTAATGTACTATACACTGCTATGTAATACAAGCTCATTCACCTGGATGGATATATAATACCCCTTTGTAACCATTGTAGTAGGAATGTGAGGTCTCTCCTAGGACACTATGTAGACAACTACTGATGATTTGGTTTTCTGGTTCTGGTTGTCACATTAGAAGACACCCTGACTATATGCAATGAACATTATAGACTGGGTCCCCTGTATTATCCAGGGTGGCCGAATGTAATATGCATTGCTATGTAATAGGTGCTCATTCATTTATATGGTCATATACTGTAATACTACTTTGCAGCCATGGAAGTAGGAATGTGAGGTCTCTCCTAGGTCACTATGTAGACAACTACTGATTATTGGGTTTTCTGGTTCTGGTTGTCCCATTAGAAGACGCCCTGTCTATTTGCAATGTGGGCCCCTTGTATTATCCAGGATGGCCTAATGTACTGTGCATTGCTATGTAATAGGTGCTCATTAATTTATATGGTCATATACTGTAATACTACTTTGCAGCCATAGAAGTAGAAATGTGCTGTCTCTCCTAGATCCTCATGTAGACATCTGCTGACATTTGGGTTTTCTGCTCCTGGTTGTCACATTGGAACACCCCTTGTGCATGCGAAATGCACATTATAGACTGGGTCCCCCTGTATTATTCAGGGTGACCCAGGCTACTAAGCAATATTATGTGATACATGCTCATTTGTTTGCAGTGCCCTATAACACCACTTTGCAGCCACTGCAGTAGAAATATGATGTCTCCCCTGGGTCCCTATATTGATTATTGGGTTTTCTGCTTCAGGCCTCAAAGTGTTTGCCCACAGGTCCGGATTTATCTAATGGAATATCCAGATAAGACAACTGATTCTTGTGTATCATGCCCTGCAGCCAAGCCAGGCCCCACTCACCTCCGGTCTCCAGGATGTGTAGGGCTGCACTAGGAATAGCACATTTCGGGGGGTTGCAGATTAAAGGGAATGTGTCATTAAAAATTTAGTTATTGTTTAAGCCCCGTTTTTATGTTAACATTTTTTAGGAATTTTTGGCTTTTTTTTTACTTTTTTATATCACTTTCAACATTTTTTAATAATTCTTCAGTCCTGCAGTTCTCACTTTGGCCACTAGGCCTCGTTTGCACTGCTTTAACAGCAGTCAGAAAGATGCTTTACAGCAGCTTCATGCAGGGCCATCTTTTCCATTGGGAACACTAGGCAGTTGCCGAGGGGCCCCACAAGTATGGGGGTCGCAGGTGGTCTATTTATGTCCCTGGAATAAAAAAAACATACCCTGGATCCCTTGGTTGCTTTGCTTATTTAACGGTTTGTGGGGTTTTAAGACGTGTAGACAGTTAAAAACCATGGTGGAGAAGGGAGCCGAAGGCTCCCTGCCAATCAGTCTTGTAGGCTGCCAGTGTCAAGACATAAGTGGAGTGATAATATGGGTGTGCTTGGAGGTGGCTAGAGGCATGGCCTAGAGTGATGTCATGTATTTGGGCAGAGTCCACTGCAGTCTTATGCCTGGGGGCCCATAATGCTGTTAAGACGGTTCTGGCTTCATGCACATAGGAGACTTAAGACTGAATCAGTCCATTAACTTCTATAGGAGAGTTTTCTAGGCATGCTCTGTGACCTGGGAAGAAGTCACTGTGCAGGAAGGTGAAAGGGTGAACTGTGACTATCTCCTCTTGTGACTGATGGATCCTGTGTTATCTATTCACACAGGTGTCTCCTTTCAGTTTGACCCTCTTTGTGCTGATAATGAGCAGACAACTGAGAATCTTTCTGTACAGAACAGGAAGTATCAGACAATTATTAGGCCTAGTGGCCAAAGTGAGAACTGCAGGACTTAGGAATTATTAAAAAAATATTTAAAGTGATCTGGAAAATGAAATTAGACTGAAGAGCTTGAAGACCTACATACAGCAATGAGCAGCAGGACAGACGGGATCCAGGGAGTAGCCGATCGCCAGCACTTGGGGTCAGGAAGGAATTTTTTTCCTCCCTTAGGGGGGTTTGTTCGCCTTCCTCTGGATCTTTTGGTCCGGGGGCTCTTAATTCAGGACAGTGGTGGACCAGCTGGACTTGTGGTCTCCACCTGGCCTGGGCTGAGAGTCTCTGTGATTAATTTAATTTAGTAAAGTCCAGTAATATTTCATTACAATGTTGCTTATTCAAATAAAAAAAATATATATATAAACAAAAATTCTAAAAAAATATGTTTAACATAAAAACGTGAGTTAAACAATAAGTCATTTTTGATGACACATTCCCTTTTAGTAACTTCAGTGATTCAGTTCACACATCTCCATGTTCTTCTTCCCCGCGGCTCGGACCTTGCACAACGTTCTCTCTCGGTCTTATCTCTCGCATTTCCCCAATTCATAATGCAGAGTCTTTCCGGACATTAATTGAGAAACAACTTTATACGAATTATGCAAATATGACTTCATTTGTGTCGGGTGACGTTACCTTTGAGCAATAATTAAGCCGGAGACACAATGGGCAATTTGGAAAGTTTTGCTTTGCCTGTTGGCAAGGAAGAAAAGCAGCCGGGAAAATGACTTCTTTAGGTTTTAATTTAGCTTGTTAATTAACAGGACGCCTTCATGTGAACTCTCTGCTCCGAACGGGAACATGGAGGAGGCTGAGGATGTTTTACAAGGCTGAGCGGGGCCCTCCGAACACAGTACAACAGGCTTATGAGTCATGTCATGTGCTGATTTGTTCAATCAGTTATTATAGGCAGCTCGGTGCTCCAGGCAATCTTATACTGTAGCATTAAATTGTAAGGCATACTATATAAATAATTACTGAGCTTCCCTTCCTGCCAATGCACAGGGGTATATTTGTCAAGTTGGAGGCAGAGACATAAATGCTAAGTTGGTACAATTTGCTCTTGTTTTGTGCTGCTCACATGATGTATTAGTAACAAGCTTCAATTACATGTACCTAATGTTCCGGGCAAGAGACTGGCCCCTGATATGTGTGTGTAATGCATGTTGCTGGGAAGGGTGGAGGGCTAGGATGGGGCCTCCAGGATGTGTGCAATCAGTTAGGATGACACAAAGCCATTAAGGTGTCATCGACTAAACCGAGGTAACTTGTACATTAGTCAGCAGATGCAGCAAACGACCCAGTGAGATGGCTTTAACCTTTGTCGAAAGGGCCAGATGCACCAACCTAATTTTGGTTCAGCCATTGGGATGCTTGGTTGGCAAAAATAGATTGACTTTATTGTAATAACTAGCAAATGGTTAGCAGATGGAGCACATGACCTAGTGGGATGGTTACAACCATTGGTTTTCCAATTATAGAAAGAGGAGCATAAACACCAACCCAACTTTGATTCCGCCATTGGGGTTTGTTTGCAAAAATAAGTTGACAATACTGAGGTTCCTTGTAAATAGTCATCAGAAGGATCAAATGTCCCAGTGAGATGGTTTTAACCCTTGTTGAAAGGGTCAGATGCACCAACCCAATTTTGGTTCAGCCATTGGGATGCTTCGTTGGCAAAAATACATCGACTTTACTGTGATGACTAGTAAATGGTTCGCAGTTGGAGCACATGACCCAGTGAGATGGTTACAACCATTGGTTTTCCAATTATAGAAAGAGGAGCATAAACACCAACCCAACTTTGGTTTGGCCATTGGGGTTTATTGGCAAAAATAAGTTGACAATACTGTGGTTCTTTGTAGATAGTCATCAGAAGAATCAAATTTCCCAGTGAGATAGTTGAAACCATTGGTTTTCCAACCAACATAGAAAGAGAAGCATAAGCACTTTGGTTCAGCCACAGGGGTCTTTAGTTGGCAGAAATACATTGACTTTACTGTGATAACTAGTACATGGCTAGCAGTTGGAACACATGACCCAGTAAGATGGTTACAACCACGGGTTTTCCAGTCATCATAGAAAGAGGGACATAGACACCAACTCAACTTTGGTTTGGCCTTTGGGGTATTTAGTTGGCAGAATAAATTTATTTTTACTGTGTTTCCTTTTAGATAGTCAACAGAAGGAGTAAATATCCCAGTGATAGTTGAAGCCATTGGTTTTCCAACCATCATAGAAAGAGAAGCTTAATCACGTTAGTTCAGTCATTGGGGTCTTTAGTTGGCAGAAATACATTGACTTTACTGTGATAACTAGTAAATGGTTAGCAGTTGGAGCACATGACCTAATGAGATGGTTACAACCACTGGTTTTCCAACCATCATAGAAAGAAGAGCATGAACACAAACTCAATCTTGGTTTGGCCATCAGGGTGTTTAGCTGGCAAAATAAATTGACTTTACTGTGGTTCCTTGTAGTTCTTTGTCATCAGAAGGATCAAATGTCCCAGTGAGATGGCTGCAACCATTGTTCAAAGAGTCATAAGCAATGAACCAACTTTGGTTGAGCCACTGGGGTGTATAGTTAACAAAAGTTCATTGACTTTAATGTGATTACTTGTACATAGTCAACACATGGCATAAATAACCCAGTGCATTGGTTACAATGACTGATTTCCTAACCATCATAGAAAGAAGAGTATAAACACGCAGCAAACTTTTGTTTACCCATTGTGGTGTTATGTTGGCAAAAATAAGTTTCTTTACTGTGATCACTTGTAGATAGCAGGGAGAGCAAATTACCTAGTAGAATAATTGCAACTATTGGTTTCTCAACCATCATAGAAAGAGGAGCATAAGCACTAACCCAACTTTGATTCAGCCACTGGAGTGTTCAGTTAGAAAAAATAAGTTAACTTCACTATGATAACTTGTAGATAGTCAATAGATAAAACAAATGAACTAGTAAGGTGGTTGCAAGCATTGGCTTTCCAAACATCATAGGAAGAGGAGCATAAGCATCAACCCAATTTTGGGTTTAGATGCCAAAAATGCATTGACTTTACTGTGATAACTAGTAGATGGTTAGCAGATGGCGCACATAACCTAGTGAGATGATGGCAACCACTTTTGAAAGCACCAACCCAACTTTGGATCAGCCACTGGGTTGTTTTGTTGGCAAAAATAAGTTGACTTTACTTTGATAACCTGTAGATGGTATTAAGAAGGAGCAAATATCCCATTGAAGTGGTTAACACCATTGATGTGGCAACCATTGATTTTCCAAACATCATAGAAAGAGGAACATAAGCACCAACCCATCTTCAGTTCAATCATCGGGTTGTTTAGTTGGTAAAAATAAATTCTGTTTGATGTCACTTCGACACAAGGTCATATTACATTGGACCACAAGTGACATCAGAGTAAAGTGATGGTTGGAGTAAGTTTTCCCATTCAAAACCAGTAAAAAAAAAAAAAAAAAAACACTTGTCCCAATTTAGGTTTAGGCTAGGTTCACACGGCTTAAAATGGGCCGTATTTCGGTCCGTAATTACGCTACGAAGTGCGCCAATTACGGGCCGAAAACGGCCCATTCATTACGGTAATTCACAGTTCTCATAGAGAACTATGGATTACGTTTCCTCTCCCTGCTCGGCGAAGCCGCCGGGCGGGGAGATAATTGACATGTTACTTTCTAGCAGTGATTGTCTATGGGCCGGCGAAGTGCCGACCCCCCGCTCACTCCCCCGCTCCCCCCCCGCCCCCGTCCACACGGCGTAATTGCGGGGCGAAATTACGCCCCGCAGTTAAGCCGTGTGAACCTAGCCTTAGAGTTTTGGTTACGGTCAGGATTAGGGCTAAAATTAGCATTAGTGTCAAAGTAAAAAATTGGGGATTGGACCTAAGTTCTGAGCTCAAATTCTTTCATAAATTCAGTCTAACTGGTGTTGGACTGAACAAGGACAGATCCAAGCAACACTAGTAACAACGATTAGATTTCCAACTATTGTAGAAAGATGAGCATAAGAAGAACGCCAACCCATTTTGGTCCAGTTCTTGGGCCAAAAATAAGTTACCTTTCCTGTAATAATTCTTAAATATTTAGCATATGGAGCAAAACATCTGGGATGGTTACAACTAGTAGTGTTCTTCACATTTGAGTCTAAGTTAAACTCAACCTAAATCTGAAAGCTCTAATTTGGATCAACCAAAAGGTGATATTTGCCAAAAACCTACCGTAAAGTGAAAGAAACATCTTCACAAGCTCAGCTGAATTGGTGTTAAACCAAACTACAGAAGGTGTTTGTTTTCCCTTCTAAACCACTATCCATGAACCTGAAGTCCATGTCCCACTCTATAGATGTCTGCATTGTGATATATTCAACCTTAGGACTCTGATGTTGCAAGGCAACGATACAAACTGAACCATCGTGTTAGGCCGCCATTGTTAAAGTTTAGTTGATTTAGATAACTTTGTGTCTCTCTAAGTTACACATTGTTTGCAGGTAACTTCCTATTATTAAAAGTTGTCATAGACAAGACTGGACTGAGGAGTGGATAAAAAGTCCAAGTTATAATGGTCATATTCACAGATGATAATGACACTGCTGATGATTATAAAGACAACCATGATAATCATGACGGTGATGATGATGGCAATAATGACAACAAAGATTAGGATCATGAAAGAGACGTTGACCACAATTACCATGATGACAATAATTAAGAGGAAGACGGTGATGACAAAGATGAGGAGGATGGAAACGACGACCACAATAATTGTAAAGTTGACTGTTGTACTGGTGACGATGATGAGTCTATGAACGATGCTGAGGAGGTAGAGGATGATAATGATGATTATACGGATGTAGAGGAAGGTGGTGATAATGATACCAATGATAGCAATGATGGCACGGTTGATGATAGGGATGACGGAGTTGAGCACAATCAGAATGTCAATGAGGGCTATTATGCAGTCATGGAGATGTGATGGAACCTACATACATTAAACGTAACTGTATGCTACCATTGGTCCACAGAGGAAAATAGGCTTTGTGTCTAGAGTTGGACATTTTCCCTTCCCCTCCTTCCTCTATCTTCTAGGATCAAATGGTAATGTGACCCCAGGTGCCTCTTCTCTTTGTCAGTGTTTTTTTGGTGATTGTATGGATGGAGACCCTTCAACAGGAATGAATAAAAATGAAGGCCTTTATGGAGACCCAGTGGGCCCTAAATCTATGTAGAACCACTGTATGCTACCATTAGGATACAGTGGAAATGTTGGCTGGGCGTCAATAATAGTTCAGCATTTTCCCTTATCCTACATCCTTGGTCTTCTAGGATCAAAGGGCAAAGTGCCTCTTCTCATTATCAACCTTCATTTGGTGGTTGTGAGAATGGAAAGTCCCGGACAGGTTAACCCCAATGAAGTGAACAAATGGGTCCAACTTTAAGCTACAAAACCTTTTTAGTGTGATCACCAACTCTTCGCTCAGCTGAGCCGCATGTTTGGCAAGGAACACCTAGGTCCAGCACTTCTGCTCTTTTGAATGGGTAAGCTTTATTAGTAAATTCTTACAGCAGCGGTACAAACACGGTAAAAGAAAGGGCTGCTAGCAGCCTACGCGTTTCGGGCTACACTTGCCCTTGTTCACGACTAGTTAAAAAATGTAACTTACATTGTTAAAAAAACAAATTGTAACCAATCAGCTACTTTCATTATGGTGACATGGTTGTGACGTCACCACCAATTGCAAGGCAGTATTCTCGGAAGCTAATTCAATGAATAAATACATAGAAAGAAATATCAGGCACATATTAATGTATCAAAAACAAATCGCTTCTATAATTTAATCCTAATGGTGCCCTAGTATTTAATTTAAGTATTCAGTAAGCTTCTCTCTGCCTAAGCTTTTCTATCCAATTGCCTCCCCGATAAGGTTTCTCAATAGCTTCTATTGCATAGAATTTAAAATTCGCTACATCTCCATGGTGGCACTCAAAGTGCTTTGCAGCTCCCAATACCTGGCCAACACACTTTTTGATGCTACTAAGGTGTTCATTTATCCTTGTTTTTACTTTACGTATGGTACTTCCCACATATTTCATTTTACAAGTTTCACATTCAATAATATAAATGACGTGGTGACTGTCGCAGTTAAGAAACTGTTGTATTGTGTAACTTTTTGTCTCATATATGTCGTTAAAAAACTTTGTTTTTTTACTCATCTTACACATATTGCAACGTATGCCACCACAGGCAAAAAAACCTTTCAGTGAGAGCCACATTCTATAAGTGCTTGTGATTGTAAGGGCACTTGGTGAAATCACATTACCTACTGTTTTTCATCTTTTGGGCACGCACATAATACCTTTATCCAATATTTCACTTAGGGCAGGATCCTGTCGTAAGATATTTATATTCTTATGGAACAAATTTCTGATTTCCTTAAAGTTTCTGCTGTAACTCGTTGAAAAAATAAGTTTTTGCCCCATGTCATGTTTGGTTTTATCGGATTTGGTGTTACTACTTAATAGTTGTGATTGCGATTTTGTTCTAACTTTCTTTTTTTTTTTTTTTATTAGGCTAATATTAGTATATTCCCTTTGGAGCAATCTTTGATCTATTTCTCTTTTTACCTTATAGTAATCTGTTTCCCAGGTACATGTGCGTTTTGCCCTTAAGTATTCACCATAAGGTATTGCTGCTATTGTTTTTGGTGAATGGCAACTATTGGTCCTTAATATAGAGTTTCCTGCGCCTGGCTTTCGATACTGTGTTGTTATGACTGGTCCCATCTGTACATCACCCCTTAGTAAGATGTCTAAGAAAGGTAAACTCTCTTTGCTCCATGTACCTGTAAATTTAAGGTTAAATGTGTTGGAATTAATATATTCAAAGAATGGCTGTATGAGCGCAACATCGCGACCCCAAATTCGTAGCAGGTCGTCGATGTAGCGCCCATACCAGAGGATACAATCCAAAAATGGGTTATTACAACTATAAATGGCCTGGTTTCTCCCACCATGCCATAAGTAAGTTGGCAAGCGATGGGGATGAAGTGGCTCCCATAGGGGCTCCCACAAGTTGTAGGTAAAAATCATCCAAAAACTTGAAATAGTTATTTTTTAACAGGTATTCTATTGCCATGAGTATAAACTCTTGTAACTCCTCAATGTACCCACTGTCATTCTTTAGAAAAAATGAAACTACCACAATAACCAAATCATGTGGTAAACTAGAATACAGGCTCACCACATCAATACCGGCCCAAGTAGGTTCATTTCCCCATTTTCTGTTGGCCATAGCTCTAAGCAACTCTTTGGAATCTTTTATGTAACCTGGTCTGCTTTGCACTAACGGCTGTAGATGTTTATCAACCCAGGTACTTAATCGTTCTTCTATGGAGCCAATGCCAGATATAATTGGCCGAAGGTCAGGTGGAAATATGCCTTTATGTATCTTTGGGGCCCCATGAATATCGGTATGACAGGATCTTTTACCATTAGATATTGTTTCTGCTTTATTGTTATAGCTCCTAATCTGACACCTTCTTCTAATAACTTGTCAAGTTTGGATTTTAGTACATTGTACATTGTATTTACAATGTACATTGTATTTAGTACATTAGTTACATTGTCTTTTAGGATGTTATTTACCTGCCTCAAGTATAGATTTTTATCCATCAAAACTGTGGCCCCTCCTTGTCTGCCCTTTTTATTACAAAATTAGTATTTTCTTTAAGTTGTTTTAATGCTGTCATCTGGCTCCATGTTAAATTATTACATTTTTTCGTTCGGTGGGCATTCTTTTTTTGTAATGCTAAGAGATCCCTTTCCATTGTGCTTTGGAATGCTTCTATTGCTGGTACTCTAGCCTTAACTGGATAAAAACCTGGATTTGGTGTATTAAATTGTATACCAGATCCAGCATCTATGCATTCTGTGCTGGCTAACTCATTGGCTTCCTGTTTAATTCTTGCAATGTTTTTAAACTAACTTGTTCATTAAAAGGCATATCAGTATATTCATTATGTATCTGTATACTGTCATCATTATCATCGCCCATTTTCATTTGTGTGTCTTCGCTGTGAAAATATTTCTTCACAGTGATTAGTCTCACAAATTTATTTAAATCAAGCATAGTATAAAATATATCAAAGTCAGAGGTAGGTACAAAGTTTAGTCCTTGTTCAAGTACTTGGATTCGTTGCATGGTCAGTATGGTAGGGGTTAATACCACCACCTGGATATTTTCTATTTTTTCTTGTTGCAAGTCCGTTTTAGGGTCCGTGCTGATCTTGTTGTATTCCCTTTTCCTACTACGTCTTCTTGGTGATCCGCCCCGTTTTTTGACGAATTGGTATTTTTGTTGTGTATACAATCCTCCAGAGTTTCATCATCTTTATCACCCATATCAGAGTCCGTATTATCCGTACTATCAGAGAAACTGACCGACCTTTTTTAAATTTTAAGCTAGTTCTATAGTACACATAGCCTTGTTGACTCCCATTATAATCATGATGATGGTGATGACGACAATCATAATAATAATAACTCGGATGAGAATCGTGATGTTGACCACAATTACCATGATGATAATTAAGAGGACGGTGATGACAAAGATGAGAATGATGGAAACGAGGACAACAATAATTGTAAAGTTGACTATTGCGATGGTGATGCTGATGAGTCGATGAATGATGCTGAGGAGATAGATGAGAGTTATGACTATAAGGATGTATTTAAGAGGCTGGTAATGATAACAATAAGAATGATGATGATGATGGGGAAAACATAGTTGATCATAATCAGAATGATGGATACTATGCAGTTATGGAGACCTGATGAGGCCTACATGTTTTATGCCTCCATTGGGAAATGTTGGAAAAATTGGCTTTGTGTCTGACAACAGAGTTGGACATTTTCCCTTTTCCTACTTTCTCAGTCTTCTAGGATCACAGGGCAATGCAACCCCAGGTGCCTCTTCTCCTAAACCAACACTCATGTGGTGGTTATGAGGATGAAAAGTCCAATTCTGGTTAACTATCCCCATGAGATGGGCTCAAGATTGGCTGATTTTTGGGCTAGTTCTATGGTACATATACCCTTGTAGACAACCATAGTAACCATGACGGTGGTGACAATGACCATAACGATAACACAGATGTAAATTAGAATGGAGACGTTGACCACAATTACCATGGTGATAATTAAGAGAAGTATGATGAAGACAAAGATGATGGAAACCACGACCGCAATAATTGTGAAGTTGACTATTGTAATGGTGATAATGAGTCGATGAATGATTCTGAGGAGGTAGATGATGATAGTTATAACCGTAAGGTTGAGGATATAGATAAAGGTGGGGATAATAACAATAATAAAGACGCGGTTGATGACGGGGATGACAGAGTTGACCACTATTCAGAATGAATGACAACAATGGCTATTATTCAGTCATGGAGACCTGATGGGACCCACATATATGTAGAACTATTTTATGCTACCATTGGGATATGCTGGAACTTTGTGTCTGTCAATAGAGTTGGACATTTTCCCTTCTCCTACTTTCTTGGTCTTCTAGGCTCAAAGAGCAAGGTGACCCCAGGTGCCTCTTCTCCTAAACCAACATTCATTTGGTGGTTGTGAGGGTGGAAAGTCCAATACAGGTTAGCTAACCTCATGAGATGGGTCCAAGATTGGCTGATTTTTGGGCTAGTTCTATGGTACATATACCCTTGTTGACAACCATAATAATCATGACGGAGGTGACAATGATAACACAGATGAAGAATAGAATGGAGACACTGACTACAATTACCATGATTATAATAATTAAGGGAAGAACGATGAAGATGAAGATGATGGAGACCACGACCGCAATAATTGTGAAGTTGACTATTGTAATGGTGACGATGATAAGTTGAAGAATGATTCTGAGGAGGTAGATGATGATAGTTATAACTGTAAGGTTGAGGATATAGATAAAGGTGGGGATAATGATAATAATAATAAAGATGGGGTTGTTGATGGGGATGACAGAGTTGACCACAATTCAGAATGAATGACAATAATGGCTATTATTCAGTCATGGAGACCTGATGGGACCCACATATATGTAGAACTGTTTTGTGCTACCATTGGGACATACTGGAACCTAGGGCCACATGTATAAAACAGTTTAGGTCTAAAACTGTTTTTGCCTATGGGCAAAAAAGTGAGTTTTTGACCTAAACAGGTTCCTACATGTGACCCTTTGTGTCTGTCAGTAGAGTTGGACATATTCCCTTCTTCTACTTTCTTGGTCTTCTAGGATCAAAGGGCAAAGTGACCCCAGGTGCCTCTTCTCCTTGCCAAAGTTCATTTGGTGGTTGTGAGGACGGAAAGCCCAATACAGGTTACCCAACCACCATGAGATGGGCAAATGGATCCAACCTAAGATTGGCACTTATGGGCTAGTTCTATGAGTACCCTTGTTGACCCTTATACAGGGACAAATTGGCATATGACCCTACTTTGAATTCTACCATCCACCTAGCACCCTGTCCCTATATGTGCTTATCTATTCATAGAGACAACACTCTCATGCAACTGTAACGAGTGATTAATGCTTCATCACTTTGTAAATGATGTTGTCTAGTTCAGGTCATTGGAGGTCTAACGAAAGATGTAGGAATTTCTATTTTAGCATGACTTGTTTCCCATTTGTTGTGTCTTTTGAATGAATCCCTTGTTTGTGGTGTGACGGTGAATTTCAGCGCTAATGGTTGAGGTCATGGACCTTTATACAAGCGGGAGCCGAGTGAGTGTTGTATAAACAGATTATTATTGATTTATTTGTTCAGCGTAAAATTCCGAGTTGAATTCACTCTATAAATTTCTTGACTTAGTGCTTCAAGTTAAGGGATCAGCTGCGCTGGTCGCGACCCCTGACGGCTTTTAGAGCATTGAACTTTTCATTGTATGTTCTAAATACAGGTCAGGAAAATAGGCTTAAAAATAAATCTGCTGCCACAAACTGAAACATGATACATTATTTGTATAGGACGGCGCCTCGTCCCCACCATGTGCGGGCAAACAAGCGCCTCTAGCTCATGGCCAAAACAAGGAAATAATCATCTCTTTTTGACTTGATGATGATGGGAAAAAATGACACTCTACAGCCTAGTAGACATGACAGGAACAATTACCTTGATGATAATGATGATGTTCATGATGAAGATCATAGGAGTAGATGGAACTCATGAGGGCGATGACAAAGATGAATATGGAATGTTCACAATGACCATGATGATGAAGACGACTCCAGTGATGATAGTGATGGAGAAGAAGTTTATCATCTAGATGGTCAATGTTATAATAATGAAGATCAGGAAGAGTAGGATTGTTATACTGTAACAGGCAGTGATAATGATAGCGGTGATGATGGTGGACTGGACAATGATGACATTAACCAATGACAATCAAGACTATTTTGATGGCAAGGAGGATGATGATGTAGATATAAACAATGATCAATATGATGATAGTGATGTAAATAGAGACAATGGTAAAGATAATGATGTAGCTAGAGACGATGATGATGTAGATAATGATGAAGATGATGTAGATGGAGACAATGAAGAAAATGATGAGAACAATGATGTAGATGGAGACAATCATGATGATGATGATGTAGATGGAGATGTGATGATGATGTAGATTGATACAATGATAAAAATGACGAGGATGATGATGTATATAGAGACAATGATGAAGATGATGAGGACAAAATGTAGATGGAGACGATGATGATGATGATATAGATGGAGACAGTGATGATGATGATATACATGGAGAAAATGATGATGATGCAACAGATGGAGAAAATGATGATGATGATGATGGAGAAAATGATGATGATGCAGTAGAAGGAGACGATGATGATGATGATGTAGATGGAGACGATAATGATGATCTTGATGTAGATGGAGACAATGATGATGATGTAGATAGAGGCGATGATGAGGACGATGATGTAGATGGAGACAATGATGAAGATGTAGATAGAGGCGATGATGAGGACGATGATGTAGATGATGATGACAATGATGTAGGGACAATGATGAAGACGATAAGGACAATAAAATAGATGACAACAGTAATGAAGATGATGGGGATAATAATATGGATGGAGACAATGATAAAAATGATGAAGATGGTGATGTAGATAGAGACAGTGATGAAAAACATGAGGATGAAAAGATAGATGACAGCAATGATGATGACTTGGATTATCCTATAGATAAAGACAATGATAAAGATGATGCGGATGTTGATGTAGTTGAGGACAATGATGAATATGAGGATGTAGATGACAGTAATGATGAAGATGATGAGGATGGTGATGTAGATATAGACAATAATAAAAATGATCTCCTCCTGATCTACATCATTATTGATAAGGATGATAAGAAAGATAGACAATTAGAAAAAATGATGATGATGATAGCATGGATGATAATGCTCATGAAGTCTACGATAGGGATGATAAGGATGGTGAAGTTTATAGCAGCAATGATGAGGATGATGTAGTTGTAGGCAATGATGAAGAGGACAAGGGTGATATTGTAGATGGAGACAACTTTCAGGAAGATAAGGAGGATGATGTAGATGAAGACAATGATGAAGTAGATCGAGAATGTAGAAGAGAGTAATGATGAGGATGATGATGCAAATGCAGACTATGATGAGAATGATGAGGATGGTGATATATAGGAGGACAATGATGAAGAAGACAAGGGTGATATTGTGGATGGAGACATTTATCAGGAAGATAATGATGGTTATGTAGATGGAGACAATGATGAAGTAAATAGAGACAATTCAGAAGAGAGTAATGATGAGGATGATGATGTAGATAGAGACAATGAGGATGATGATGTAGATGAAGACAATGATGAAGATGATGATAATGTAGACAATGATGAAGATGATAATAATGTAGACAATGATGAAGAGGATGAGGACGATGAGGACGATGATGATAATGTAGACAATGATGAAGAGGATGAGGACGATGATGCAGATGAGGACAATGATGAAGATGATGATGATGTAGATGAGGACAATGATGAAGATGATGATGATACAGATGAGGACAATGATGAAGGGTGATATTGTAGATGGACACATTTATTAGGAAGATAAGGATGGTGATGTAGATAAAGACAATGATGAAGGTGATGAAGTAGAAAGAGACAATGATGAAGATAATGATGATGTAGGTAACAGTAATGAACTAGACTTTGCAAGAGCACAAGCACCATTTGTCCTTCCTCCACTTTGTCTTGACCAAATCTATTTGCTTTGCTATTTGCACCCAGACATAATGCATGGTCTGGAGATGCGATATCCGTCTCCAACAGTCTGACCCACCACCGCCATCTTACATTCTATATTTGATGTCCAACAATGTGTCAATGATCCCACATTACATATCACCCATCTGATGATATCATCCCTGGTGCCTTCAGTTCTAGTTTGCTGCCCCAGGTGATCTCAATCTCTCTCTGCTACCTGTCACTTCCTGTACGTTGTTACAACGTATTCACTCTTGATGACCCAATTCTCCAAGCCTTTCCTTCATGTTTCTGACAGAATGCACTAATTAACTGAGATAAATCAGCCAATTTGAGATCCATTTACACTTTCCTTTGCTCTAATGGGCTGCTTGGAGCCATCCTAGCAGATCCTGCCAACCCGTCACCATAGAGCGACTTGTACATTTGGGTTTAGTCCATTTCCCGATCACTCTATAATGTTCTAAATGTTTGATTATCTTCTTAATGAGGTAGCACGTTATTATGTCTAGAGCATAATCAAGTCTCCGCTCCGCTGTCATGTAATAGCTGATCTGCCATATTGTGATTTTACTATGGGTATAAATTATAAACCATAATAGTAAAAGAAGAGCAAATATATCAAGCGTCATGTAAAACATGCAAACACATGATAATAGGGACAGCAGTGGAAAACATGAGAGCTGCACGGTCTCCATCATTGGTAGCACTGACAAATCTGCTGTAAACTAGGAAGCTTGTGGACTCCAAACAAAGAACAGGCAACACTAGTAGTCCGTGTCGGACTGGGGTGCGTAGGGCCCACAAGTGGAGGTGATTCTAGGGAACAGTTGAGTTGGGTCTGTGCCCAATAGTGAAGTTTAGTTTAGGGGCCCAGCCTACACTACTGTAGGGTGAGCCTCCTATACTATACCTCTTGCTTATTGTCTCTCCCTAGGTTCCATATGCAGTTAAAAAACATCTCCAGGTCTGCCATGCTCAAGGGCCCACCGGGGGTTTCCCCTGTTCCCCTGTGGGCCAGTGCAAGCCTGCAAGTACTACACCAACAATATGAAGTGTGTCAATAAAAAAACTCACCTCTAGAGGATTCGGCAAATGGATAGTGGGTGAATGGGGACAGGAGCAGTGTTTAATGGAGATTCAATGTGGGTAATCTCCAGAAATGGAAGAGTAACAATGATAACTGTCCCTATGTGGTCCCTCAAAAGCTCATCCTATGACTTTCCTTAACACCAGAACCTCTACCTCTGACGTTAATTCTAATGCCTTGCCCTGAAATATGTCCCTAAGCTACAACTAGCCCTTATACAGCAAGACTGGGAGAGACTGGGACAGAGTCCAACAGAAACTAGACAAACATCAAATCTATGTTTCTCAAAAACAACAAAGTCCAAAATTTGGCCAAACAACACTAAGACGAGAAATAAGATACTTCAGCCTGACACAACTTAACTAGATAACACAGAACAATCCAACACAATAGAACTAGACAGGATCCACACTGCTTGATAGAATAGAATGCCATTTTCAGCTAAGCTTTATCGAGTATGCTAATGAGCTCGGGTGTGCAGCTAAGTGAACTGAGATGCAAGGATACTGAGTAGTTGCCATGCAACCACTCCAAAGAAGACCGAGACAAGAGACAAGATACTTCAGCCTGACACACTGAGCTAGTCAATAGACAGGAGAGAACAATCCAACACAATAGAACTAGACAGGATCCATACTGCTATACTCTGCATAGAATGACATTTTCAGCTAAGCTTTAGGGTATGTTCACATGGCTTAACAGTGTGGACTCCAAACAAAGAACAAGCAACACAAGTACTGAGTGTCAGACTGGGGTGCCTAGGGCCCACAGTTGGAGTTGATTCTAGGGCTCCACCATTTGAGTTGTTGCTGAGCCTACTGGTGAAGTTTATTTTGGGGGCCCACCCTACACTACTGTACACGTGTCCTTGCTGCCCTCCTGCTCCATGGATGAGTGCACTCGTTGCTCTGGGAGGGATTACTTACCCAGCTGCGCTTCCTGCTTCCGCATAGTTCCTTCGGCCGGGGTGCGCCTCCCCGTTCCCTAGGGAGCGCGTGCACCGGCTCTCAGATTTAAAGGGCCAGCTTGTCAGTAATTGGTTGTTTGCTGGCTGCTGACCCTTTATAATGGTTACATAGTTACATAGTTAGTACGGTTGAAAGAAGACACGTGTCCATCAAGTTCAACCAAGGGTGGGGAAAATGTGGGTGAAGGGAGGGAGACAAGGACATTAAGCCCAGCCTCCCCACTGGTGAATGCCCTGAAACCCACAAGGCAAGAACCAATCTGCTCCAGGGGAGACCCCATCTCTGACCCCAGAGCCTCCACCAGCCAGGATCCAGAATCTTACATAGCTACGTACACATTAATATTCTTTAGTTTCAGGTAGGTATCTAAGCCTTTCTTGTAACTCTCTACAGTTCCTGCTGTGACCAGCTCCTCAGGCGGCTATTCCACAGACTCACAGTTCTTACAGTGAAGAACGCTCTTCTCCTCTGGAGATTGAATCCTTTTTTCTCTAGTCGAAGGGAATGTCCCCTTGTCTTTTGAGGGGGCTTCACTTGAAATAATTTTTCCCCAGACTTTTTGTAGGGACCATTTATATATTTATGTAAATTAATCATGTCCCCCCAAAGCCGTCTTTTCTCAAGACTAAATAAGTTCAATTCTACTAACCTCTCCTCATAACTAAGATGCTCCATTCCCCTTATAAGTTTGGTTGCTCGTCTTTGTACTCTCTCTAGCTCCACCTCCAGTACTTCCCCACCGGATCTATAGTGCCTCGTGCCATAGAGAAAGCTGTTCTGAAGTGTGTTCCAGTCCCGTCTTTGTTTCCGACCCTTTGCCATGTTTTGCGGACCACGAACCTTCGCCGCCTGCTCTGACCTATTTGCCTCTCCCCGACAATTCGCTACCTCGCTGCACTCCGGCTGCCATCGCAAGCAAGTCACGTCAGGGGTAGCGACCTGGTAGGACTCCCGCCGCAGCAAGTCCGTCCTGCCTTGCGGCGAGCTCTGGTGAAAACCGGGACCTACTTAGACTCCGCTCCCTGGCGTGGCCTATACCACAGCTTGCAGTGGTCCAGATTATCCCCTACTCTTGCCATAACATGCCTCCTATACTACACCTATTGCTTTTTGCCTCCCTCTGCTTTTCGGCCTCTCCCTAGGTTCTATATGCAGTTAAAAAATAACTCCAGGTCTGCCATGCTTAAGGGCCCACCGGGGGTTCCCCTGTTCTCCCATGGGCCAGTCCAAGCCTGCAAGTAGTACACCAACAATATGAAGCGCGTCAATCAAAAAATTACTTGTCAGTTTTGCATGGAATCAATGGCGCTTTAAAATAAATAATAATAATAATAATTGCTGCAAAAAAAAAATGCAGAAAAAAATCGCGTAAAAAAAAACACGGAAAAAACGCACCGCATGAAAGCTTGTTATTCATCTCAGGTGCGCAAGCAAGAATCCTGACCAGTTGCTTTGCAATGCCTTCAAACAAATACAGACAACAAGACGGACGTAACGCAGAAACACCTGCTGACCTAATAAGACCTAATATGGCTCTATATAAAATAACAGCAGTATAATGGGGGTGGAGGGGTGTATTCTGTACAGGAGCCCCGGTGCCCCCGTCACAGTGACACACTATATATACATTTATGCATTGCTTAATCACCATCGGAAGCTGTTATAATTGCTCAGGCCTATGTCGTATCATCAGCAGGACGTCGAGGCCGGTGCCCAGGGAAATAGGAAAATATTTGCCGCTCCCCATGGAAGCGCGGTGAAGCCGGTGCAATTACGTCGCGGTGCGTCTGCTCCGACCTCTCGCATCGCAACTGTATTTCCAAAGCCGATAATAGTCCATTACTGCTAGAGTCACAATCAGCCGCTGACTCATATTCAGAGAAGAGTCACACATTCATCTGCTGAAATACTCTGTGCTTCAGAGAACCCTGCTCCATTTAGTGTGTGATACTCAGCCAGTGAGATCACAGTGCCCTCTCCTGAGATACTCTGTGCTGCTGGGGGAACCTACTCTGATTACTATGTAATACCCAGCCTGTGAACTCCCACAAGATCCACACACTGTCTTCTCCTGAAATACTCTGTGCTGCCGGAGGACCTTGCTCCTATTACTATGTAATACCCAGCCTGTGACCTCCCACAAGATCCACACACCCAGACAAAACCAGCCAATCGGCTTCCTATTTTTGTCTCCACTGAATAGTATGGGGCTTTGCAGCTCATAATTCTATTGGATGTGTGTGCTTGTGAGTCACTTTATTCAGGGTGTGATCTCTCACAATACTCTGTGCTGCTGTTGGGAGATCCTTTTCATTCCATTATGCCTCCATTGTGCTCTTTCACAATACTCTGTGCTGCTGTTAGGGAATCCTTTTCATTCCACTATACTTCTATTGTGATCTCTCACAATACTCTGTGCTGCTGTTAGGGAATCCTTTTCATTCCATCATACTTCTATTGTGATCTCTCACAATACTCTGTGCTGCTGTTAGGGGATCCTTTTCATTCCATCATACTTCTATTGTGATCTCTCACAATACTCTTTGCTGCTGTTAGGGGATCATTTTCATTCCACTATGCCTCCATTCTGCTCGCTCACAATACTCTGTGCTGCTGTTGGGAGATCCTTGTCATTCCCCTATGCCCCCCATTCCCATCCTCACATTGTGACACTGCTCCTGTCCTTCCTATTATCACAGTGGACAGGCCATTTCACCCCTTTCCATAATTTAAACATAATCCTTTCCTTAAATACTCTGTACTGCTATAGCACCATGCTCATTTGTAATTGTCAGCCTGTGACCCCCAATAAAACTAAATCACTCCTGTCTCCTTAAAGCGGTTTTCTATAATAAGCAAAATATGGCTGTTTTTTTTTCAGCAACAGCGCCACACTTGTCTATAGGTTGTCCCTGGTACTGCAGCCCAGCTCCATTGAGTCTAGTCCTGGACACCCCCTTTAAATGCTGTGTACAGGTAAAGCACCGCATTGCCCTTTTCATGATGTGACTCTCCAGGGTGCCGGCTGGTGCCATGGGCGTGCCGTACGGTATCTGATGAACTCCTATATGTGCAAACCCTCCAGCATCACATCTATGCGGGGTCTTAGTATAGAGAAGTCTTGGAAGATGGAAAAATAAAGGGACATGAAAAAAAAAAACAAATAGGCAAAGAAAAAAAATCAGTAAGCGGATCGGCTTTCTGTGTGGCCCAGGGGGACGCTAAGTGGCCGGAGTAGATGACACGGTGCCGGCTTGTTACCCCCGGTTATATCATGAGGTTCTCAGTGCAGCTCGGAGACATCTGCCGGCGCTGTCACTGAGACACTATGATGCCTGTGACATCTCAGACTCCGATCAGTCCTCGGGGGCTGCAAATCAGACAGACTCCTACTGTGCATCATCCGAATGTAATCACCCACTTAACACTGCACAACAGACCGTTACCAGTACGGCCCAATCACTCAACCAGAGCCAAAGCCAGTGCTGTGATAGATCACAGGAGGCGAGGAGGCAATAGGGAAAACGGGGATGAGCATGAGGGTCTGGGTGATGTGGGGCACACATTACCATACCAGATGACCATCAGCCATAGATGGTGGAATTACTGGTGACCATAGATGGTAGATCTACTGGTAGCCATAGATGGTGGAATTACTGGTGGCCATAGATAGTAGATATACTGGTGGCCATAGATGGTGGAATTACTGGTGGCCAAAGATGGTGGAATTACTGGTGACCATAGATGGTGGAATTACTGGTGACCATAGATGGTGGAATTACTGGTGGCCATAGATGGTGGAATTACTGGTGGCCAAAGGTGGCGCAATTACTGGTAAACATAGATAGTAGATTTACTGGTGGCCATAGATGGTAGAATTACTGGTAGCAATAGATGGTGGAATTACTGGTGGCCATAGATGGTGGAATTATTGGTGGCCATAGGTGGTGGAATTACTGGTGGCCATAGATGGTGGAATTACTGGTAGCCATAGATGGCAAAATTACTGGTGGCCAAAGATGGCGGAATTACTGTTGGCCAAAGATGGTGGAATTACTTGTGACCATAGATAGTAGATTTACTGGTGGCCATAGATGGTGGAATTACTGGTGACCATAGATGGTGGAATTACTGGTAGCCATAGATGGCAGAATTACTGGTGGCCAAAGATGGCGGAATTACTGGTGGCCAAAGATGGTGGAATTACTGGTGACCATAGATAGTAGATTTACTGGTGGCCATAGATGGTGGACTTACTGGTGACCATAGATGATGGACTTACTGGTAGCCATAGATGGTGGAATTACTGGTGGCCATAGATGATGGAATTACCGGTAGCCATAGATGGTGGAATTACTGGTGACCATAGATGATGGAATTACTGGTAGCCATAGATGGTGGAATTACTGGTAGCCATAGATGGCGCAATTACTGGTGGCCAAAGATGGCGCAATTACTGATGGCCAAAGATGGCGCAATTACTGGTGGCCAAAGATGGCGCAATTACTGGTGACCATAGATAGTAGATTTACTGGTGGCCATAGATGGTGGAATTACTGGTGGCCAAAGGTGGCGCATTACTGGTGAACATAGAAAGTAGATTTACTGGTGGCCATAGATGGTGGAATTACTGGTGGCCATAGATGGTGGAATTACTGGTAGCCATAGATGGCAGAATTACTGGTGGCCAAAGATGGCGGAATTACTGGTGGCCAAAGATGGTGGAATTACTGGTGACCATAGATGGTGGAATTACTGGTGACCATAGATGGTGGAATTACTGGTGACCATAGATGATGGAATTACTGGTAGCCATAGATGGTGGAATTACTGGTGGCCATAGATGGTGGAATTACTGGTAGCCATAGATGGTGGAATTACTGGTGGCCAAAGATGGCGCAATTACTGGTGGCCAAAGATGGCGCAATTACTGGTGGCCAAAGAAGGCGCAATTACTGGTGGCCAAAGAAGGCGCAATTACTGGTGGCCAAAGATGTCGCAATTACTGGTGGCCAAAGATGGCTCAATTACTGCTGACCATAGATGCCGCAATTACTGCTGGCCAAAGATGGTGCAATTACTGGTGGCCAAAGATGGCGCAATTACTGGTGACCATAGATGATGGAATTACTGGTAGCCATAGATGGTGGAATTACTGGTGGCCAAAGATGGCGCAATTACTGGTGGCCAAAGATGGCGCAATTACTGGTGGCCAAAGATGGCGCAATTACTGGTGGCCAAAGATGGCGCAATTACTGCTGGCCAAAGATGGCGCAATTACTGGTTGCCAAAGATGGCGCAATTACTGCTGACCATAGATAGTAGATTTACTGGTGGCCATAGATGGTGGAATTACTGGTGGCCAAAGATGGTGGAATTACTGGTGACCATAGATAATGGAATTACTGGTGGCCAAAGATGGCGCAATTACTGGTGGCCAAAGATGGCGCAATTACTGATGGCCATAGATGGCGCAATTACTGATGGCCATAGATGGCGCAATTACTGGTGGCCAAAGATGGCACAATTACTGGTGACCATAGATAGTAGATTTACTGGTGGCCATAGATGGTGGAATTACTGGTGGCCAAAGATGGTGGAATTACTGGTGGCCAAAGATGGTGGAATTACTGGTGACCATAGATAGTAGATTCACTGGTGGCCATAGATGGTGGAATTACTGGTGACCATAGGTGATGGAATTACTGGTAGCCATAGATGGTGGAATTACTGGTGGCCATAGATGGCGGAATTACTGGTAGCCATAGATGGTGGAATTACTGGTGGCCATAGATGGTGGAATTACTGGTGGCCATAGATGGCGGAATTACTGGTAGCCATAGATGGTGGAATTACTGGTGGCCAAAGATGGCGCAATTACTGGTGGCCAAAGATGGCACAATTACTGGTGACCATAGATAGTAGATTTACTGGTGGCCATAGATGGTGGAATTACTGGTAGCCATAGATGGTAGAATTACTGGTGGACAAAGATGGCAGAATTACTGGTGGCCAAAGATGGTGCGATTACTGGTGACCATAGATGGTGGAATTACTGGTGGCCATAGATGGTGGAATTACTGGTAGCCATAGATGGTGGAATTACTGGTGGGCAATGATGGTGGAATTACTGGTGGGCAATGATGGTGGAATTACTGGTGGCCATAGATGGTGGAATTACTGGTGAGCAATGATGATGGAATTACTGGTGACCATAGATGGTGGAATTACTGGTGACCATAGATGGTCGATCTTCTGGTAGCTATAGTTGGTGGATGTCAGGAAACCTGTGCGCACTCGAGGGTTGACAGCTTCCCTTGGGGTGTATTCGTGACACTGTGCTCCCCCTAGGGGTATGCAAGGTCAGCTGGATATGGTTTCACAGTTAACCCCTGTCCATGCGGCCACAGGAAGACCCAGAGAGTGCGAGAGGATACCCCATTCGCCCACAGCCCTGAACGGCTGGTAGAGATCTGTTTACCTGCATGGTGAAACAGAACTATGCCAGCCCGGTAGACTGCCACCAGTTCCTTGTTGGCTATAAACCTGGTTTGTCGCAGGCTTATAACTGGGCCAGGAACCTGCCCAGGGTAGCAATACATTGGAGACCGAGAATACAGACACGTGGGTTGGGTGATCGAGGCAACAGACCAGCTCAGGATCAAAGTTTAAATATTTGAATCGCCTTATGAGCAAACTAAACAAATAATACATACATAGGGGATACAGCTATACAGATACTGGTAGGAGGAGCAAATACAAATAGGATATGGGTACAGACAAAAGAAGCAGAAAGATGGGTGCAACTTTAGTTTGGCCTTGTGATTGGCATGCATAGGAGCCTGCTGTTTTTGGATGCTTCTCGTACACTCAGCATAACTCCCTTCCCAATGGAGATGACCCTGAACCTAGGTGGGCCCTCACTTTTAACCATACTGGGACATCCCACGTCAAACCCCTGTCTCGACCCTGGGACGGTCTACATGTTCTTCCCTTCCAAGGCCATGCTGTCAGCCACGAAAAAGAGACTGTATTGCGGCAGGAAAATACCTCAGGTTTGTGGCCCTGGTACAATCAGAACCAGATGGGCCCAAGCTACTCTGGGATACCAAACTCTGAGTCATTGCTCTGTTCCTGGTACCAGTTTCCCATTTCTCCCTGCCTGTTGGTCTTAATAACGAGGGAGTGACAGCTATGCATGTGGGACGCTTTCATATTTAAAAATATGAAACAGGGGTGTGCTTGTGACACACAGTAATTGCATTATTCTTTATGGAACTTCAGAACCAAGTGTCTGCAACATCTCCTTTGATGCTTTGCCTCTTGGAGCAGATTTCTAGCCTGACCTTAGCCAAGGTGCTAACAAAATTATTGAGATTCCCGAGAATCAACTTTACTGGTGGGCTCTGAATCAACTCCACTGGTGAGTCCCAAGAACCAACTCCATTGGTGGGCCCAAAGAATCAACTTATACTGGTGGGCCGCAAAAAACAACTGCATTGGTTGGCTCCAAGAATCATGTCCACTGGTTGGTCCCAAGCATGAACTCCACTGGTCGACCCTAAACCAAATCCACTGGTGGCTCCAAGAATCATCTCCACTGGTGGGCCACAAGAATCAACTACATTGGTGGCTCCAAATATCATCTCCACTGGTGGGTCCCAAGAATCAGCTCCACTGGTGGCTCCCAGTATCATCTCCACTGGTGGGCCCCAAGAATCATCTCCACTGGTGGGCCCCAAGAATCACCTCCACTGGTGGCTCCAAGAATCATCTCCACTGGTGGCTCCAAGAATCATCTCCACTGGTGGGCCCCAAGAATCAACTCCACTGGTGGAAACAAAGAATCATCTCCACTGGTGGCCCCCAAGAATCATCTGAACTGGTGGGTCCCAAGAATCATCTGAACTGCTGAGTCCCGAGAATCAACTCCACTGGGCCCTAGGCACCGTAGTTCAACACTGGGGTAGGTACGGAGCCAGCAGCTGGAGGTTGTTCTCTTTAATCTTCTCTCTCACATCCCAGTAATAATTGCATTATCCGCCTCTTCACATGTCACTATGATTTATGAGGCATTTCTTTACCCAGCATGCTCCTGGTACGGTCTACATATGAGGAGCAGTGAATTCTTCCCGGCTTCCTCATCAGACTCTACACTTTGCTTGATGCCATCTCCGCATCGTCTCATATTCTGTTTTAGATGCCAAAATAACAGATATATTCATTTATTCCGACCCCGGGGTTAGAAATTAAAGCAGCTGTCACCGGAGACATGAACTGAGGAGCGGAGGAATGTACTCTCCGTGTTTACACGGCTACACCGCCGCGATTTATGTTCCTGCCGTCTTCTGCTACTTTTTGGGTAAACAAAATAATTATTAGGACGGCAATCAGTCTTCTTTTTCCTCCTGGTTGTTACTTTATTTTATTGGTTTCTGTTCATTTCGGTTTGTATCAGGGATGTGAGAATATCAATGTAATAACACCGACACGACAAAAGTCATAGAAGATTACAAGCAAACATCAATGAAAGATATCCTGGGGCAATCTGATCCGGGGAGCCTGGCACCATGTTTGGGCTATCAAAGGAGATGGCGCTGTATTGACCCTTTACACTACATTTGTCAAAGTCAAGGCCTTCTGGCCAAATTTGGCCTGACACATCAATTATTGTGGCCCCTGGGAGCTTAGACACAGTGATCTGGGATGGACAAGGTCTAGATGCAGAAGGATCGGATCTCCACTTTCCATGGAGGATACAATCAGCACATCTGCTGCCCTCTTGGATTTAGAGCTGTGGTGTGCTCCTCCACAGCAATCTATGCAGCAACTCAGAAGTGGTGGCACAGCCCTGACTGCCCTACTCTGGCACACTAGCCACCCGCCAACATAACGCCAACCCTGGCAACCAAGCCACCCTCCAACAGCTTTCCAATCCTGGCAACCTAGCCAGCCTCTAGCAGTCCTCCAACACTGGCACCATAGCCACCATCCCACAGCTCTCCAACCTTGGCACCCTCGAAACCCTCCAACATCACGCCAACCCTGGCACCCTAGCCACCCTCAAACATCAATCCAACCCTGCCACTTTAGCCACCCTCCAACAGCTGTCCAACCCAGGCATCCTAGCCATCCACCAACAGTCCTTCAACTCATGAACTCTCCAACAGCTCTCCAACCTTGGCACTCTAGCCACCATCTAACAGCTCTCCAACCCCAGCACCATAGCCACCCTCCAACAACTATCCAACCTTAGCACCCTAGCCACCCTTCTACAGCCCTCCAACCCAAGGCATCCTAGCCATTCACCAACAATCCTTCAACTCATGAACTCTCCAACAGCTCTCCAACCTTGGCACTCTAGCCATCCTCTAACAGCTCTCCAACCCCGGCACCATAGCCACCCTCCAACAGCTCTCAAACCCCAGCACCATAGCCACCCTCCAACTGCTATCCAACCCCGGCACCATAGCCACCCTCCAACAGCCCTCCAACCCAGGCATCCTAGCCATCCACCAACAGTCCTTCAACAGTTCTCAAACCCAGGGACCCTAGCAATCCTCCACAGTCCTCCAATCCGTGTACCTTAGCCATCCTCCAATATTTCTCAAACCCAGACACTATAGCAATGCCCCAAAAGTTCTCCAAATCAGCCATCCTAGCCCCCCCCCCATAGTACTCCAACCCAAGCACCCTCGCCACCCTCCAACAGCCCTCCAACCCAGACACCCAAGTCACCCTCCAACAGCCCTCCAACCCAGACACTCAAGTCACCCTCTAGCCCAGACACCCTCCAACCCAGACACCCCAGCCACCCTCCAACAGTCTTCCAACCTGGACATCCTCCACCAGCCCTGCAACTCAAGCATCATCCTCCAACAGCCCCAAGAGTCAACTCCACTGGTGGGGCCAAAAAGTCAACTCCACTGGTGGGGCCAAAAAGTCAACTCCACTGGTGGGGCCAAAAAGTCAACTCCACTGGTGGGGCCAAAAAGTCAACTCCACTGGTGGGACCAAAAAATCAACTCCACTGCTGGGCCTTAGACATAGCCCTGCAACCCAGGCACCTTAGCCACCATCCAGCAACTGTTCAATCCAGGCATCCTAGCCACCCTCCAACAGCTGCAAGAATCAACTCCACTGGTGGGCCCCAGGCACCCCAATCCAACTCTGTATTAAAGCCACAAAGTAGAGAGCAGGGGCTCGCATGGAAGATCCATTACTGGGCAGTGATTTTTATATGTCTGACCTTTTCCATGGATTTACCATGCCTGCATAAAACACCTGCACATACATAGAGTGTGTAGCATGAAAGAAGTTAAGAGTGCACAAGACCAGATGCCCCACAGTGGTGATAGCAAGAGGCAGCTAAAAAGAATGACTGGGCCGACTTAGATTGTACTGAGATTTGACTGTGGGGAATCCTGATGTGAGACTGATAAGTGGGCTATGGAGAGTGTGAGACCCACGATTGCTGAAAATTACAGGGAGGAGCAGCCTAGCTGAGATGAGAGAACAAGAGTGAAACCGCTGTGACATCAGTGACGCCTGTGACAGCAGACACACCAGTAGTATCAATGGTTAGCTGCTCGACTGCATAGTATATTGCAGGGCTCCCCAACGCCAGTCCTCAAAGTCCACCAACAGGTCATATTTTCAGGATCTCCCACAGAATGCACTGTCAATAATGAAATCACCGGTGCAATGCTAAGGAAAGCCAGAAAACATGACCTGTTGGTGGGCCCTGAGGACTGGAGTTGAGGACCCCTGGTATATTGTGTCTCTGATGAAGGGGACAGACATTGTGTTAGAGAGTGTATTTCAGAATCAGCACCATTCTCGGACTGGCCCACAGGTGGATCGGGAAATCTCCCGGTGGGCCCCTAAGCATGGCAGACCTGGAGTTGTTTTTAACTTCATATACATTCTCAGAAGAGGCACGAAAGCATAGAAAGAGTGACATAAAGCAAGAATTAGAGTATAGGAGACTTCTACATTAATTTTCTGTAGCTGTAGGGTAGGCCCTTAAAATAAATGCCACCGGTGGGCCCCTAAAAACTCAACTGGTGGGCCCCTAGAGTCAGCTCCACCTATGGGCCCTAGGCACCCCAGTCCGACACTGATCAGCATCACTTATAAACACCTTAAAGGATCTGTGCCTCCGTTTAGTTGTTCTTGTCTTTCTGTAACCACCAAGCTTGCAGCGCCTCTGCAAAATAAAGGTCAACTGCAAAGTCTCCATCCAGGTTATTTTTGTCAGCAGGAGGTCACTTCTCGGCCCCTGGCATAGCCTGCAGGAGTTCACTTTGTAACATACCATGTTGGGCCACCCTTACAACCCCTTAACCGATTGACCCCAATCCACTTTTAAGCACTTTCCACTACAACGGGCACCTTTATGCAAATTTCCTGCAAATTATTTATGCAAATCAGTCTCCAAGTCATACATCACCTGGAAATCTGTGTTTCCCATCCACTATTATTTGTATTGTTCTTAAGGATCCCTATAGTCAGATTAACATTCTCTGGAAGGTAGTTGAGCTCATTACACATTATGGTCTTCATTTCGGTGGAATAAAGCATAATGGGTTGGTATGACTATAGCAGGAGCCCTGTCTGGGGAGGGAGCAGAAGGCAGGCCCCGCGTGCAGACTCTCATTTACATTAAATACTACTTTACGGTGATAAAAGCGATGCTTTAATGGGGCTGCAGACGGGAGTCAGGACGGCGGGAGGAATGCAGAATGCTTCTGTCACATAATGGTTACATTGTCGTTCTTCCAAGGAATTGTCATTGTGAGAAACACAAATCATTTTTGCATTTTGCCAGTTTTAGTCTTGATAACAAGCAATAGGGCGGACTCCACAGATAGCACAGCAGTCACCACCAAACTTTTCTAGAGTCCTTAAAGAGGTTTTACCACAAAGTAAAATTGATGTGGGGAGCTTGCAAATTAAATACTAAACGTTTTCACCATCCCTTATTATTAAAATTCTACACCATGTTTTTTTTATCTGCTCCCTTAGGGATCCATAGTGTACAGCTTGTTTCTAGGGGATACAACCAGTGACAAGAGCTTGTCAGTCCTGGCCGCACATGCTCAGATATTACCTCTCCTCTCAGGCAGCTACTGTCAGTCTCTTCCCTGCTTAGTAATCACACACACTCATTGCTGAGCAAGTGTTCAACCCCAGGTGCTGTCATTCTACTCACATCCTCTATACTCCTTAGTAATCACACACACTCACTGCTGAACAAGGGTTCAACACCAGGTGCTGTCATTCTGCTCCTGTCCTCTGTACTCCTTAGTAATCACACACACTTACTGCTGAGCTAGTGTTCAACACCAGGTGCTGTCATTCCTCTCCTGTCCTCTGTACTCCTAAGTAATCACACACACTCACTGCTGAGCGAGTGTTCAACCCCAGGGGCTGTAATTCTACTCCCTTCCTCTGTACTCCTTAGTAATCACACATACTTACTGCTGAGCGAGTGATCAACCCTAGAGGCTGTTATTCTACTCCTGTCCTCTGTACTCCTTAGTAATCACACACTTACTGCTGAGCGAGTGATCAACCCCAGGGGCTGTCATTCTACTCCCGTCCGCTGTACTCCTTAGTAATCACACACACTCACTGCTGAGCGAGTGATGAACCCTAGGTGCTGTCATTGTACTCCTGTCCTTTGTACTCCTTAGTAATCACACACACTCACTGCTGAGCAAGTGTTCAACCCCATCAACTCCCATCCTCTGTACTCCTTAGTAATCACACACACTCAATGCCGAGCAAGTGTTCAACAACAGGTGCTGTCATTCTACTCTGGTCCGCTCCAACTCAGATTTAGTTGCACAACTCCGACAGCCCTACTTAGGCCCCCTAGCCACTTCCAATGTTCTCCAATGACCCTTTAAGTGTAACCATAATATTGATGTGGCCCATGGTGAAAATGAGCTTTACACCCCTCCTCTACCCTATGCTGTGCAGACCCTTTCTCCAGACACAGAAGGATCCCCTTCCCCAGAGGATGCAGCCAGTGCCTGGCAGAGGCGGTGGCACAAGCTTGGGGGAGCTGACGCCATCTTGAATTTTTAACAGCTCACATTTTGTGGCATAGCCCTACCCAGGCATATTAGCCCCCTTCCAATGCCCTCCAGAGGACCTTAGAGGACAAACATAACGGTGATGTGGCCCTTGGTGGAAATAAGTTTGACAACCCTGCTACACCATGACACCAATTATAAGAGATAGGGGAGGAAAAAAATCTCTGATTTGAAGAATCATTAATTTCTGTCTGTTTTGCGCAGTGAGGTCGGATGTGACACCGTTTTTATATATTTCCTTATTCTTTAAGGTCTCTGTAATATTTACTGTATTATTAACACATGTGGCTGTAAATATTGACTTTTCTTTCATATGAACTGATGTAAGTTTTTACAGAACTGGTCTCACGGACGACTGAGCAAATTAACCGCATACATCCACGGCGGGGCCGCAGCTTCCCCTGCTAATAAGCAAACACACAACTTGACACTGAAACTTCTCATATCTCCTCCAGCTTGTCTGTTCCTTCATAATTATCTGCAAATAAGCTGCCAAGCAAATAAAAAAAAACAAAAAAAAAAACATATACAACTATCAGGAGAGGAGAGAAAGAACATTACTGTTACTAAACAGTGTAGTAGTCATAAGCATGAAAGTCACAAGATAACAGGAACGTTATTGTTGTACATTTACTGTATGTGTCAGTAACTCCTCATTGTACAGGTTGCAGGATACCAAAGGTATCAGGGTATCTGTACCTACTGCCTCCATATCCATCAATGATATGGAAATGTGAAAGACACTACTGGGATCAGTGCTGTAACCAGCGGGAACGCCTGAAAGGACCTCAGAGTTGTCCTCCTCAGTTCCAAGGCAATCAGGAGTTTGGCACTTCTATCTAATATTAATCACTGAATTAGATGTGACCCTCTCCACATAATATTTCCTCATTACATCAGTCATTATTAAAGATAACAGGATAGTGATACAATGTATAAATAAGCTTCTCCCCTATGAAATATAGAGGATATCAGGATAGTGTTACAATGTATCAATAAGCTTCTGCTATAGGATAAATAAATTATGTCAGGATAGTGATACAATGTATCAGTAAGCTTCTGCTATACGATATATAAAGGATATCAGGATAGTGTTACAATGTATCAAAAAGCTTCTGCTATAGGATATATAAATTATATCAGGATAGTGATACAATGTATCAGTAAGCGTCTCCCCTATGATATATAACGGATATCAGGATAGTGTTACAATGTATCAGTAAGCTTCTGCTATTATATAAAGGATATCAGGACAGTGATACAATGTATAAATAAGCTTTTCCTCTAGGATATATAAAGGATATCAGGATAGTGATACAATGTATAAATAAGCTTTTCCTCTAGGATATATAAAGGATATCAGGATAGTGATACAATGTATAAGTAAGCATCTCCCCTAGTATATATATAAAGGATATCAGGACAGTGATACAATGTATAAATAAGCTTTTCCTCTAGGATATATAAAGGATATCAGGATAGTGATACAATGTATAAGTAAGCGTCTCCCCTATGATATATAAAGGATATCAGGGTAGTGATACAATGTATAAGTAAGCGTCTCCCCTAGTATATATAAAGGATATCAGGATAGTGATACAATTTATAAATAAGCTACTCCCCTATGATATGTGAAGGATATCAGGATAGTGATACAATGTACAAGTAAGCGTCTCCCCTATGATATATAAAGGATATCAGGACAGTGATACAATGTATAAATAAGCTACTCCCCTATGATATATAAAGGATATCAGGATAGTGATACAATGTATAAATAGGCTACTCCCTATGATATGTAAAGATATCAGGATAGTGATACAATGTATAAGTAAGCGTCTCCCCTATGATATATAAAGGATATCAGGATAGTGATACAATGTATAAGTAAGCGTCTCCCCTAGTATATATAAAGGATATCAGGACAGTGATACAATGTATAAGTAAGCGTCTCCCCAATGATATATAAAGGATATCAGGACAGTGATACAATGTATAAATCAGCTACTCCCCTATGATATATAAAGGATATCAGGATAGTGATACAATGTATAAATAAGCTACTCCCCTATGATATGTAAAGGATATCAGGATAGTGATACAATGTATAAGTAAGCGTCTCCCCTATGATATATAAAGGATATCAGGATAGTGATACAATGTATAAGTAAGCTTCTCCCCTAGTATATATAAAGGATATCAGGATAGTGATACAATGTATAAATAAGCTACTCCTCTATGATATATAAAGGATATCAGGATAGTGATACAATGTATAAATAAGCTACTCCCCTATGATATATAAAGGATATCAGGATAGTGATACAATGTATCAGTAAGTTTCTGCTATAGGATATATAAAGGATATCAGGATAGGGCTACAATGTATCAGTAAGTTTCTGCTATAGGATATATAAAGGATATCAGGATAGGGATACAATGTATCAGTAAGTTTCTGCTATAGGATATATAAAGGATATCAGGATAGGGATACAATGTATTAGTAAAGTGCTCTTCCAGGATACACTCCACGGTTTATGGTCTGTATACTGTAGTATGTGTCACATTATCCACCATATCACCATGTATAATCTTATATAGCCCATGTGTGCCAATCTTTTATCTTCCTATTTGTAGAGATTTTAGGCCCGAAAATGTTCCTGACCCGCCCAGGAATGGCCCTGATCTGTCAGCACATGAACTTCAGCCCTAGTGCATAGCATTTTCTGGTAGTGTGTACAATGGGAGGGGTGGCAGGCATGAACCTAATGTCTTTGGCGAGATGAGGTCTATACACAAGCCGGTGATTTAATAATAGGAATAACAACAACAAGACGCTTCCCTCTGTATCGCGCAGACGAGAAGCCTCCTTGTTTTCTTCACTTGTTTTATTCCACTATGTTAAAAAGTTTTGAAATGAAAGTAGCTGTAGAAGTATCTGAAGTTTCTGTGCCCCAAAGCAAATTCTCCAACAGGGCCCCACTTGCCCCGTGCCATGTAAAATACTGAGCTCACTTTATGTCACAAATAAAAGGTTGAGTCACCAAGAGCCGTGGCCACTGATACCTCTGCACCTCCTATGAATACACCCCCGCGGTGATAGCAAGTGTATGAGTAATAATACCTAGAAAAATGTCATTTTACAGTAAGGTATTATTAATTGTTGAACTTGACTTGTCTTTTTGCAAATCTACTAATTATGTAATGCAAGTAGTGAAAATATGATTATAATTATCATTGTTATTTTTATCAGGACTTTCATTACAATTATTTGTATTTTGATTATAATTTAATTTATTATATTTTTTAACATTATAATTTTATTATATTATTTTTTAACCATATAATTATACATGTTATTATCTTCCTATTTTCATTACGTTTATTATTACTCTGTTGATAATTATAATCTATTATGATGATTACTAATGTTATAATAACTAGGTTGAAAAATAACGTTATTGCTCTGAGAAGAAACATAAGGCAAAAGTTTGATTTTGTTTTTGAAACAGAAACTATATATAAATATGTATATAAATATATAGACACACATACACATATATACACACATATACACATACATACATACATATATGTATGTGTATGTATATAGAAAGGAAAAAAGAAAAGAAAGACAGGCGCACAAATAGTGAAGTTGGTTTAAGGTATTGAATCCACAAATAGCATATATTCTTTACCTTATTCAGTTGTGCAGCAGGAGAGGCACAACACTCTGAATAGCGTGTCCTGGAATCGCGTCCCCACAAAAAAGGAGGAGGTTCTTTTCCTTACACGGCTGCCACAAAATCCTTCAATACCCGAACTCCATTAGGGTCGGGTTGAAATAAGGAAAAAAGTTTAAAAAAATAGGATTTGTCGGCGCCAAGCGTTTGGAAGACTCCAGCAAGTAAGCGATGTTTAAAAAAGGCTTTAATGGAGAAGCTCGGAGGTCTGATGCTTCTAACTAAAATACATATAGCATTTGTCACTAAACCCGACGTTTGTTTCGCACCTGAATCAGCGCTTCCTCAGGGTTATGTGTATGTATATATATATATGTATATAGCGCATACGTTTATCTCGCTTGGCCAGCGAATGGAGTACTGGCATTCATGATGATGCGCTAATTGTATATACTTGGTGGTGATATCACCAGAATCGCACCAATTCAGTGAATAAATATACGATCACATGACATTTACGCCACCCGCACCCCCCTGACTAAGCCAGGAGTTGGAGAGTTGGAGGTGAAATGTATGTTGGGCTCTTCTTAGCACCACTGTATGCCTTTATTTGTTATTGCTGATTGATGACGTATAGGTTTCTGTAGAATAATTATTGGCATATGACTGCAATTTGTGGTATAATATTATCATTATCCATCTGCATAGACATGATTTTTGGAGTGTAATATAGTGTAAATATGTCCCAGTTGTGGGAGTGTTTTTACAGCGCTACCATGTGTTAAAGGGGTCATCTCACTACAAGGATTGCTTTTCATGTTAAAGATCTTGCAAAAACAAATCACTTTGCAATACGTGTCCATTAACAGTGTCCTACCTATTCGTAGATATCCCCTCTTGTATGGGCTGCATCAACTCCTCAGGTCACTATAGCTATAGACCTGGCTGCTAGCACTGGTTGCTATAGCTACAGACCTGTTCAATCTCTCCTGATAGGCTACCAGTGCTGGTTGCTATAGCTACAGACCTGTTTGATCTCTGATAAGCTGCCAGCACTGGTTGCTATAGCTACAGACCTGTTCAATTTCTCCTGATAGGCTGCCAGCACTGGTCGCTATAGCTACAAACCTGTTAAATCTCTCCTGATAGGCTGCCAGCACTGGTCGCTATAGCTACAGACCTGTTAAATCTCTCCTGATAGGCTGCCAGCACTGGTTACTATAGCTACAGACCTGGCTTCTACTGCAGCCTAGTAGAAGCCAGTAAACACGTCCCTGAATTCAAAAGAAAACCAAGAACATAGGACGGAACTAAGATGAATCAATGTAGTGAGACAACCCCTTTAAACCTGTTTCTATTTTGTATATTGAGATTTCCATTTATAAAGTAATTGCTCTTTTGAGATAAGCTGAGATATAGGTTGGTGTTTACTGTTATTTACACTGCACTGTAAGCATCGGTGGTGCCCTGTGCTTTTTTTCCGGTTTCATCCCACAAAGAATTTTACTTTGGATTTTCAATTTAAATGACAAAAAAAATACAACTTATCCGACAAAAACAAGTCCTTATGTGGCCATATTGATTGAAAAACTAAAATAAGTTATGGTTGGAAGGAAAAAAAAAAGAAATACGAAAATGTGAAAATAGGCATGTGCCCGTCACCACCACAGCCAGTTTTGGCCTCCCTGACAGAGCCCATTTTTGAAATCTGACTTGTGTCACTTTATGTGGAAATAACTTTTTAACATTTTTCCCTATCCATGTGATTCAGAGAATGCTTTCTCGTGACACATTGTGCTTTAGGATAGTAAGAAATTTTGGTCCATACAATCCTTGTTTTTTTGTGAAAAATATCAAAATAATGTGAAAAATTTACCATTTTCAAACTTCAAAAATTTCTGTGTACTAGACAACCACTCAAAATAGTTTATAACTAGCATCTACCGTATGTCCACAGTAGGTTACCATCATTTTTAAAACGTCTTTTTATTTTTTTACGACATTAGGGGGCTTGGAAATTTAGTCGTCATTTTTCACATTTTCAAGAAGATTATCAATTTCACTGTTTTTGCAGATTTCAGTTTTTATTCATTATTCACAAGAACACGGTAAATGTAACCAGGGAAATGCAACTCAACATCGATACCCAGATTCTGCCGTTTTAAGAGAAATCCCATATGTGGCCCATAAGATAATAATAACTAATGAATTTAATGAATATTAATATTTTAATTGTACTTTTCTTTTTTTTTTTTTAGCATTAGTACAATTATTCTTGATATTATTATTATTATTATTATTATTATTACTATTACAATTATGTTATGGTTATCAAAATTTAATTGTTAGTTGCAACGAAGATAATAATTGTAATAGTAATATATCAATATTAATATCTAATGGATTTAATGGATTATTTTAATTATTTAACTTTTTTAGTATTAGTACAATTTTTCTTGATATTATTACAATTATTTTTATGGTTATCAATATTTAATTGTTAATTGTAACTAAGATAATAATTGTAATAATAGCAATACTGTATATTAATATGAATATTTAATGAATTTTATATTAATATTTTAATTATTTTATTTTTTATTATTAGTACACTCTTGATATCATCAGAATTATTTTATGGTTATCAATGTAATTAACAGTAACTAAGATAATAATTGTAATAATAGTAATATATCAATATTAATATTTAATCATTATTTTAATATATTTATTTTACTTATTATTATTGCATTATTATTAGTTAATATTATACTAAGAATTTATTATTATTATTAATTATTATTATTATTGTGTTATTATTAGTTATTATAATAATTAATTTATTTGTATTATTGTGTTATTATTAGTTATTATAATTATATTTTTTTTATTATTATTATTATTGTGTTATTATTAGTTAATATTATAATAATAATTTATTTTTATTATTAGTTAATATTATTATTATCATCATCAACATCATCATCATAATCATTATTATTGATATTATCATAAATATTATTATTATTTGTATTAATTCAATACTTATAGTCTTATAGCTATTGGTTATTTTCTGAGCACTGGTGTTTTCCAGACACATTTGTTACTTTCCCCATAAAGCCCTTCAGCGTGAGGCCGTTTGGTGCTTCGTCTGTTATTGACCTCTGACTGCAGCTAAATGCTTAGTAATTCACTTGTAATAAACATGTTCCCATTTCCTCTAAAAGTCGTATCCGGGTTTTATTACATATGAGATCAATTCACCAACAAGGACAATGACAAGAATTGCTGCCTCCTGCTTGTCCTGCCTCCGTCCTTGCAAAGGCAAACAGGGCACGCGGACGCGTCGGACACATCCATCACTTTCCTTCCTTCACCGGACTTTACAAGGAAAGCGATGGCGGCCGGTCGGTCCCTAGCACAGAACGCAACCTCATAAATGCACAGACACAAACACGAGCCCAAGCTGCAGAGGTCAGGAGGCTGCCATGATGGGACCTACAATAGAGAGATACAGTCAGTGCTCCGCAGTCAGGCCGCCATGTTCTAGGCCGCCATGTCCTGATGTCACAGCTGCACTGGGATATTCATAGTTATTAACTGTCAGAGGCGAAACTTGAAGCTCATGGGCCCAATGCAAAAATTGAAATAGGCCCCCCAGCTACCATGTGTCATTTACAATACTATTGTCCTCTTATATGGAAAAAGGGCTGTGTGGCCCCCTTAGACTGCAGGGCCCAGTAGCAATTGCTAACTCTGCACCCCCTATAGCTATGCCCCTGTCAACCATTGATATAACAGCAGAGGTGGATATTATATATCTAGATATATCTATATATCTATCTATATACATACACACACACACTACATGAAGATACAGACATGCACTGTGTTTGCAGGACAGGGTCAACATCAAGACATCTTAACAGCATCAAGGGCCCCCGGGCAGATCGTTATGCGCCTTGGAAAGACATTGAGATTGTTTAGAGTAGGTCCCTATCTGAGGACAACTTGCCATTCATGGATGGGCCCTTAAAGTTTTGATCAAAAATGTGCACTATGAGCCTCTGATTTGCAGATATTGTAGGTAGCTACCATGCTCTTTTCATGTTAAAGATCTTGCAAAAACAAGTTACTTTGCAATGTGTGTCCATTAACAATGTCCTACCTATTCCTAGATATCCCCTCTTGTATGGGCTGCATCAGCTCCTCAGGCCGCTATAGCTACAGACCTGTTCAATCTCTCATGATAGGCTGCCAGCACTGGTCGCTATAGCTACAGACCTGTTCCATCTCTCATGATAGGCTGCCAGCGCTGGTTGCTATAGCTACAGACCTGTTTGATTTATCCTGATAGGCTGCCAGCACTGGTTGCTATAGCTACAGACCTGTTTGATTTATCCTGATAGGCTGCCAGCACTGGTTGCTATAGCTACAGACCTGTTCCCTCTCTCCTGAAAGGCTGCCAGTGCTGGTCGCTATAGCTACAGACCTGTTTATTCTCTCCTGATAGGCGGCCAGCACTGGTTGCTATAGCTACAGACCTGCTTGTTCTATCCTGATAGGCTGCCAGCACTGGTTGCTATAGCTACAGACCTGCTTGTTCAATCTCACCTGATAGGCTGCCAGCACTGGTTGCTATAGCTACAAACCTGCTTGTTCAATCTCACCTGATAGGCTGCCAGCACTGGTTGCTATAGCTACAGACCTGTTTGATTTATCCTGATAGGCTGCCAGCACTGGTAGCTATAGCTACAGACCTGTTACATCTCTCCTGAAAGGCTGCCAGTGCTGGTCGCTATAGCTACAGACCTGTTTATTCTCTCCTGATAGGCGGCCAGCACTGGTTGCTATAGCTACAGACCTGTTTGTTCTATCCTGATAGGCTGCCAGCACTGGTTGCTATAGCTACAGAAGTGTTCAATCTCACCTGATAGGCTGCCAGCACTGGTTGCTATAGCTACAGACCTGTTCGATCTATCCTGATAGGCTGTCAGCGCTGGTCGCTATAGCTACAGACCTGTTCAATCTCTCCTGATAGGCTGCTAGCACTGGTTGCTATAGCTACAGACCTGTTCAATCTCTCCTGATAGGCAGCCAGCACTGGTCGCTATAACTACAGAACTGTTCCATCTTTCCTGATAAGCTGCCAGCGCTGGTCGCTATAGCTACAGACCTGGTGTCCTCAGCAACTCGGCACTGCAGGCCTGTAGAAACCAGTAAAGCCGGTAAAACACCTCTGAATTAAAAAATGAAACTGAGAAAACAGGACTGAGGTAAGATGAATCGATGCAATGAGACGACCCCTTTAACTACTTGCTGACAGCCCGCGGGTATTCGTGTTTATAACACTGCACGGACGTTCTAAAAGTAATTGTGCAGCTGCGCGGGTAGAGAGCCGTCTATCAGCAGCCGCCGGGCTCTCCACTAAGTGGGCAAAGATGGTTTATTACTGTCCCTGCCCTCCTGACCGCTGTATCTACAGCACTCAAAGAGCTTCCTGCTTCTCGGTGGTCACGTTATCTGGGTGGGGGCCGTATATCTGCACGGACGATCTAAAAGTATTTGTGTAGCTGCGTGGGTGTGGAGCCGGCTGTCATCTATAGATGGCTCTCCAATGAGACGTCAGGGATGATCCATTGCCATTATCCATTAGAGAGAACACAGCTGTACTGTGCAGTCCCACGAAAAAAATAAAATAATGGCAACACAGATGTGCAGTCCCACGTAAACACAAACAGATAAAGTATCGTTTTGTTCTGAAGAGCTGTAGAGGTGAGAGGTGTAATAATCTGCAGGATATATCACTGTGTGAGAGAGATAGAGAAAAAAAAAACACCCATCTTTCCCAGAGTCCTGAATGTCAAATGTCCATTCTAGTTACAAAGTATGTAGCGAGAGCAAGAAATGTAGATATACACTATGGAGTTACATTTAGCTTTTCACTTCTAATGATTCCAATGACAGCTGAGAACCTCTCCCTTCCCCCAGCTCACACAGAATGAATCCTCACGTGCACACTATGGAGGGGTGTGTGCAGAGAATGAAGATACTCCCTGCTGGGAGGAGAAACACGTCTCTCCATTTCACAAGCTCTGCCTGGCAACCAGCAGAAAACATTGCCAACTGCTGTAACAAGACAACCCCTTTAAGAGGGACCTATTCTTGATCCCAAAATAGGTGCAGGTTCCAGAGGTGGGATTGACATCTAGCTTACTATATCTATTCTATTAATATATCATCCATGGTGGGAACCCCCCTATAAGTCTGGAACACCATAGATAAAGATATTGCTCCTTTATGTTCTAGACCCACAGTCCACGCGGCATGAAGACTCTAGCCCAGGCTTCTTCTGACATGTTGTATTGTCTTCTTTTCATACAGTGAATCACTGGACTTCTTTGCCTTCTATGGTGCTGTTAATTGATGGCTCTTGACGTTGCTTCGATGCTTGAGCTCCACAAAGCCACCATTGAGCTCCGAGGAAGGAGCCAGGTAGTGAGCAATCGTCTATGTTCATTGCAACTCAAGGTTGTCACATTGTCTGTCAATCAGGGATGTTTATACTAGAGACAGAGCGTCTTCACTGGAAAGTGGCTGCAAATACTTGTGTTTTATTATAAGTATTATAGGAGCAATACCATTATTGGCCAACCAGGAAAAAAGGAATTGCAGCTTTTAGAACACAAAGTCCCTCATAATGCTTCTAAAGCTGTGTCATAGAGATACAGGGGGCAGGATATGCTCTTCTATATAAAGTGTATGGGAGACATCATAGCAGCTAGTCTCCTATAGAGATACAGGGGGCCGGATATCCACCTCTGTGTGTGCAGTGTATGGGAGACATCATAGCAGCTAGTCTCCTATAGAGATACAGGGGGCAGGATCTCTTCTGTGTGTATTGTATGGGAGACATCATAGCAGCTAGTCTCCTATAGAGATATAGGGGGCAGGATCTCCTCTTCTGTGTGTACAGTGTATGGGAGACATCATAGCAGCTAGTCTCCTATAGAGATATAGGGGGCAGGATCTCCTCCTCTGTGTGTGCAGTGTATGGGAGACCTCATAGCAGCTAGTCTCCTATAGAGATATAGGGGGCAGGATCTCCTCTTCTGTGTGAACAGTGTATGGGAGACATCATAGCAGCTAGTATCCTATAGAGATATTGTGGGCTGGATCTCCTCCTCTGTGTGTGCAGTGTATGGGAGACATCATAGCAGCTAGTCTTCTATAGAGATAGAGGGACAGGCTCTCCTCTCTTGTGTGTGCAGAGTATGGGAGACATCATAGCAGCTAGTCTCCTATAGAGATATAGGGGTCAGGATCTCCTCGCCTCTTGTGTGTGCAGTGTATGGGAGACATCATAGCAGCTAGTCTCCTATAGAGATATAGGGGGCAGGATCTCCTCACCTGTGTGTGCAGAGTATGGGAGACATCTTAGCAGCTAGTGTCCTATAGAGATATAGAGGACAGGATCTCCTCCCTGTGCATGCAGTGTATGGGAGGCATCATAGCAGCTAGTCTCCTATAGAGATATAGGGGTCAGGATCTTCTCTTCTGTGTGTACAGGGTAAAAGAGACATTATAGCAGCCAGTCTCCGATAGAGCTATAGGGGGCAGGATCTCCTCCTCTGTGTGTACAGTATATGGGAGACATCATAGCGGCTAGTGTCTTATAAAGATATAGAGGGCAGGATCTCCTCACCTGTGTGTGCAGAATATGGGAGACATCATAGCAGCTAGTGTCCTATAGAGATATAGAGGACAGGATCTCCTCCCTGTGCATGCAGTGTATGGGAGACATCATAGCAGCTAGTCTCCTATAGAGATATAGGGGTCAGGATCTCCTCGCCTCTTGTGTGTGTGCAGTGTATGGGAGACATTATAGCAGCTAGTCTCCTATAGAGTGATAGGGGGCAGGATCTCCTCTTCTGTTAGTGCAGTGTATGGGAAACATCATAGCAGCTCGTCTCCAATAGAGATATTAGGGAGCAGGATCCAGTGTACAAGCTGCCTATAGAAGTCTATGGAGAGGGGAGGAGGAAGTAGGTGCATTAAAATAGACAGTGAAGATCTCACTTCTGATCAGAATCTTGCATAATGCTTTGATGTTCCTGGAGATAATAAAGTGATATAGGAAGCTGCGCATCTCTCCTTTTCGCTATTTTTAGTTCCTATAATGCTCTGGAGTTGGCCCTCGTCTTCCTGTCCTCAATACCCCTCATTACCAATGTGTGTGCAGCTCTACTTCTGCCTCGTTACAATCAATGTGATGTCGCCGGCAGCGTCTTCGTGTCCCCCTCCCCCAGATCCTTATCGGCCATGTTGATTTAAATTAGGAACCAGGAATATAAATGCCTCTTGTTATCTGCGCAGAAAATCAGCATCTGCTTTCCCCTGTCAATCGATGCAGACAAATATGGATGCCTGCGATAGCTCCAGCGGGGACCTGTCCCTCCACTGATGAGCAGAGCTGCAAAATAAACCTGTATAATGGCGGAGATCCAGGCGGCCATAACCCGTCTTATCAAACATCGGTGAATGCAGAAGGCTTCCTAATGAGCCGCCTGTCAGCAGAGGGCCGGCCACTGATCAGAGGCTCAAGGAAGAGCAACGGGTAAAACGGGGCGATAAAAATATACAAAACATGGAGAAGAGAGAACCGTGAAAACTCAGAGAAAGAGAGAACGAGCAAGAAGACTCAGAGAAAGAGAGAAAGAGCAAGAAGACTCCTAGAAAGATAGAAAGAGCAAGACGACTCAGAGAACGATAGAAAGAGCAAGACGACTCCGAGAAAGATAGAAAGAGCAAGACGACTCCGAGAAAGAGCAAGACGACTCCTAGAAAGAGAGAAAGAGCAAGACGACTCAGAGAAAGATAGAAAGAGCAAGAAGACTCTGAGAAAGATAGAGCGCAAGACGACTCCGAGAAAGATAGAAAGAGAAAGACGACTCCGAGAAAGATAGAAAGACAGACACTCCAGAAGAAAGAGCAAGAGACTCCGAGAAATATAGAAAGAGCAAGACGACTCCGAGAAATAGAAAGAGCAAACGCTCGAGAAAGATAGAAAGAGCAAGACGACTCCGAGAAAGATGAAGAGCAAGACGACTCGAGCAAAAGGAAAGCAAGACGATCAGAGAAAGATAGAAAGAGCAAGAAGACTCTGAGAAAGAGTGAAAGAGCAAGACGACTCCGAGAAAGATAGAAAGAGCAAGAAGACCCAGAGAGAGAGAGAAAGAGCAAGAAGACTCAGAGAAAGATGGAAAGAGCAAGAAGGCTCCGAGAAGGATAGAAAGAGGAAGAAGACTCCGAGAAGGATAGAAAGAGCAAGACGACTCCGAGAAAGATAGAAAGAGCAAGACGACTCCGAGAAAGATAGAAAGAGAAAGACGACTCCGAGAAAGATAGAAAGAGCAAGACGACTCCGAGAAAGATAGAAAGAGCAAGAAGACTCAGAGAAAGATGGAAAGAGCAAAACGACTGAGAGAAAGATAGAAAGAGCAAGAAGACTCTGAGAAAGAGTGAAAGAGCAAGAAGACTCTGAGAAAGAGAGAAAGAGCAAAAAGATTCCGAGAAGAGAGAAAGAGCAAGAAGACTTCTGATGAAGCGCGGGTGCACGCGCGAAACGCGTAAAGTTCTTTTTATGTCTGTATGTTTTTAATTGTGTCTCGGTAATGCCACGGCATTTTTAAGAATAAACATTTTTAATTGAAAGCCTTTAGCCTGGGCTTTTTCTATCTCCACTGCACGTGCGCCGGGTCCGTTTTTTTCTTTTTTTTCCTCTTGGTTTTCATTTATCTATCAATCTATCTTATGTCTATCCATCCCATATCTATCTGTCTATCCATCCCATATCTATCTCCTATCTATCTATCCCATATCTATCTCTCTCATATCTATCTATCCCATATCTATCTATCTATCTATCTATCTCATATCTATCTCTCTCATATCTATCTATCCCATATCTATCTCTCTCATATCTATCTATCCCATATCTATCTAACTATCTATCTATTCCATATCTATCTATCTATCTATCTATCTCATATTTATCTATCTATCCCATATCTATCTCTCTCATATCTATCTATCCCATATCTATCTATCTATCTATCTATCTATCTAATATCTATCTATCTCTCTCATATCTATCTATCCCATATCTATCTATCTATCTATCTATCTATCTATCTATCCCATATCTATCCCATATCTATCTATCTATCTATCTATCTATCCCATATCTATCTATCCCATATCTATCTATCTAATATCTATCTATCTCTCTCATATCTATTTATCTATCTCATATCTATCTCAGAACTGAAAAAGTGGGGCAAAACTTAATAGAAGTCATCGCTGATGAGCAAACATTTAACTTTTTTCCCTTTTAGTACTAAATATATTAACAGGTGCATAGCGCTGATCCATCCATGTAAGACTGGTGTCAGGTATGCTAATATATGCAAATTTATGTAAATGTGAGCCTACATATCTAGTGATAAATCAAACTCAAAACGTATTTATAAAGTTCATCTCTACCTGTGCATTGTGTTTTTTGGTAGTTTTCTGATTTTATAATGAACTAGAAAGATCAGGATAAACAGAGGAGGAATAGCGCCACCACTGTACAAAGGCCGTGTCTGGTACTGCAGCTCTTTACCATTTGAAGGGACACTTCCATCAGTAAGGAGGCTTTTTGTCAAAACCAATATTCTAGTAAAACCATTCCTTTTTACAATTTTATTTTGGCAGTCCTATGCAAAAACAAAATTATATAGAAAACCTGGTCCTTCTCTAGCTGTAATAGTAAAGAGCTGAAACTCCTGAATGGTGGGGCAAACTCACCTCACTTTACTGAAGCTGCAGTTCATCTGTATGAAGTCTGCTTACAAATAGTAGGTAATGACAGAATGATCACTCCATTGTTCCCTGGACAGGGATAGAGAAGATCAGACTAGACCATCCGCGCAATGACAAAAGAAATACATGAAAGGAGAATATGCTCATCTTTTCCTGTACTTGGGAGGGTTCCAGCTTTCTTCACACTTATGTCCTGCTGATAACATTTACACTTCACAGGCCATAGTTGGCCTGGAAGAGAACCTTTAAGCAATCTTCTGACTCTCTGAATGGCAGAACGGACTGATCTTACTTTACTGCAGCTAATGGTTATCTCTATGAAGTCTCATTACAAATAGTAGATGACAATTGCTTCATTGTTCTATAGATAGGGAGAGATACGATAAGACTAGACCATAAAAGCAATGACAAGAGCGATACATTAAGTATGGAATCAGTAGAGCCGACTAATCTATCTTTACTGTTGCTGTGAGGAGAAGAAATTATATGCAGGATCATCTCATTACAAATAGTAAGTGATGACAGTATGATTGCTCCATTGTTCTCTGGACAGGGGGAGATAAAATTAAACTAGATCATCAGGGCAATAACAAGCAATAGATGAAGTATGGCAGCAACAGAGCCAACTAATTTCAGCTGATCTGCATGTAGTGTCATTACAAATAGTAGGTGATGACAGAATGATCTGTCTGTTGTTCTCTGGACAGAGAGGGGTAAAACTAGACCATGGGGTAAAGACAAGAGCAACATGTTAAGAATAAAAATCAGCAGAGCCGACTAATCTCACTTTACTGTTGCTGTGAGGAGAAAAGCTGAACTGCATGTAGTCTCATTACAAATAGTAGGTGATGCAAGAAAAATCTGTTAATTGTTCTCTGGAAAGAGAGATATAAAACTAGACCAAGGGGCAGTGACGGGCAACACTAAGAATGGAAATCAGCAGAACTGACTAATCTCACTTTACTGTTGCTGTGAGGAGAAAAGCTGATCTACATGCATTCTCATTACAAATAGTGGGTGATGACAGAATAATCTTCATTGTTCTCTGGACAGGGAGAGATAAGACTAGACTATGGGGTAACAACAAGAGCAACAAATTAAGAATGTAATACGTCGAGCCGACGAATCACACTTTACTGTTGCTGTGAGGAGAAAAGCTGATCTGCATGTAGTCTCATTACACATAGTAAGTGATGACAGAATGATCTGTTTATTGTTCTCTGGACAGGGAGAGATAAGACTAGACTATGGGGCAATGACAACAGCGACACATTAAGAATGGAAATCAGCAGAGCCAACTAATCTCATTTTACTGTTGTTGTGGGGAGAACTGATCTGCATGTAGTCTCATTACAAATAGTAGGTGATGACAGAATGATTGCTCTATTATTCCCTACAGAGGGAGAGATAAAATTAGACTAGGCCATTCAGGTAATGACAAGAGAACTACATACGGATTTAAAACTTTTTTCTTTCACGGGGAAGGTCCAGCCTTCTTTACAAAATATCAGGTCCTGCTTTAAACACGACACCCTCAAACCTTTAAACCCCGCCTGGAAGAAAAGGGTCATCAAGCAAACCCCCACTGCTTCCAAAAAAGTCAAAAGGGGGGGAATTTAGAGGAAAAAACCAGGGGTTTGTAAAAAAGGGAAAAATTTAAAAAAAAATTTATAAAATTATAAATATATTTATATTTTATTTTATTATATATATATAAAATATATAAAACACACATATAATATTCACATATACACATATATATTATTATTACCCATATATATATATATATAATATATATAAAAAAAATTAAAAATATTATTATACACACAATATATATATCACATATATATACACATTTTATATAAATTTATACAAAAAATTTTAAAATATATACCATTAAAAAAAAATACACAATTTATATATATATACACCTATATTTTACACAAAATATATAATATATTTTCCCCTATATAACAAAAAAATATATAAATATACAAATAAATATATATTACACAAATTATTTATTTAAACTTAAAACATATTTTATTATAAATATAAAAATTTTCAAATACAAAAATATCACCCTATACTATATATAATTTTTCAGGTTTTACAAATATAAACCCAAATACATAAAATTTTTATACCAAAAAACATATATAAATAACATTATAAATAAAAAATATTTTTTTATTTCCAAAATACCAAAATTTCTTTTTAAATTTATATATATATTAAAAATATACACACACCACACATTCAACCATATACATTATATAATACACATATACATTTATATTTTACACCCTATATATAAAATATACAACAATTTAAAAAAAATTTAAAAATAAATACACACAAAATACACATAAAACATATTTATATACAATATAATATAAAATAAACAAATAAATATAATACATACACATATACACATATATATTTATATATATTTTATTTAATACACTTATTTCACACTTAATATTTATATATAAATATATATATTTATATATATATATATATATATATATATATTTAATTTAAAAATATTAAATACAGTACAGACCCCAAAACACCTTCTATTCCCAAAAGTTTTCTTTTTTTTCATAATATTTAAAATTTTGGTTTTACACGGAAGGATCAAAATATTAAAATTTTCACCCGTGGAAAAAATAGATTAACAAAAAGGGTTTAAACAAATTTAAAATCTGGGCTTATAATTTTAGGTTCTTCACCTTTTTCTTTGATTCCTGTTGGCACACTTTTTGGCATTCCTTTATTCCCGCTTTGGGGACACTCTTTCATTCTCTTGATTACTGCTTGGGGGCCACCTTTTGGGATTTCTCTTTGATTTCCCGCTTGGCACACTTTTGGCAAATTTTCTTGATTTTCTGCCTTTTCCCCCTTTTTGGCATTTCTTGATTATTGCTTTGGGACACTCTTGGCGTTCTCTTTATTACTGCTTTTGCACACTCTTGGGTTCCCCTTGTTTTCTGCTTTGCCACTCTTGGGATTCTCTTGAAAATTCCCCGTTGGGACCCTCTTGGATTTCCCCTTGATTTTCTGCTTGGCCACCTTTTGGGTTTTTCTTTATTACTGCTTTGCACACTCTTGGCATTCTCTTGATTACTGCTTGGCACACTCTTGGCGTTCTCTTGATTACTGTTGGACACTCTTTGGCTTCTTTGGGTTATGCTTTTTCACACTCTTGGCTTTTTCTTGATTTTCTGCTTTGCACAAATCTTGGTGTTTTTCTTGATTACTTTCTTTGCACACTCTTGGCATTCCCCCTTGATTTTCTGCTTTTTTACACTCTTGGCGTTTCTTTTTGTTACTGCTTGGCCCCACTCTTGGGTTTTCTTGATTCTGCTTTGGGACAAATCTTGGCCCTTCTCTTGATTCCTGCTTTGCACACTCTTGGCGTTCTCTTGATTACTGCTTTGCACACTCTTGGCATTCTCTTGATTACTGCTTTGCACAATCTTGGCCCTTCTTTTTGATTTCCCTGTTTGCAAACTCTTGGTGTTCTCTTTTTTACTGCTTTGCCCCATCTTGGCATTCTCTTGATTAAGCTTGGCACAAATTTTGGCATTCTCCCTTTAAACCCCTTTGCACACTCTTGGCGTTCTCTTGATTATGCTTTTTTCACATCTTGGGATTCTCTTGATTACTTTCTTGGGGGACACTCTTGGGTTCTCCTTTATTACGCTTTTCACCCCCTTGGGGATTCTCTTTTTTTACTGCCCTTTTCCCCACTCTTGGGAAAATTTTCTTTATTAAATGCTTTGGCCCCACTCTTGGCTTTTCTTGATTTTCCGCTTTGGGATACTCTTGGGTTCTTTGAATTTCTGCTTTGCACACTTTGGGTTTCTTGATTCCTGCTTTGCAAAATCTTGGTTGGTTTTCCCTTTAATTAAATGCTTTGCACACCTTGGGAATTTTCTTGATTTTCTGCTTGGGACACTCTTGGATTTTTCTTATTTTGCTTTGCAAAACTCTTGGGGGTTCTTTGATTATGCTTTGGGCCCCTCTTGGCATTTCTTATTAAATTTTCTTGGGGACACTCTTGGGGTTTTCTTGATTACTGCTTTGCACCCCTTGCATTCTCTTGAAATTTCCCGCTTGGGGACACTCTTTGGGATTCTCTTGATTCCCCCTTGGCACCCCTTTTTGGTTTTTTCTCTTGTTTTTGCTTTTTTCCATCTTGGCATTCCCTTGATTATGCTTTTTCACCCCTCTTGGGTTTTCTTGATTACTCTTTGCACCCCCTTGGATTCTCTTTTATTCCTGCTTGGCACACCTTGGCGTTCCCCTTTGATTCCTGCTTTTGGGATTTTTTGGCATTCTCTTGATTCCTGCTTGGCACACTCTTGGCATTCTCTTGATTACTGCTTTGCACACTCTTGGCATTCTCTTGATTACTGCTTGGCACACTCTTGGCATTCTCTTGATTACTGCTTTGCACACTCTTGGCGTTCCTGATTATGCTTTGCCACTCTTTTCGTTCTTTGATTTTGCTTTGCCCCACTCTTTGGGATTCTTTGATTTCCCGCTTTTGGATACTCTTGGGGATTCTTTTTGATTTCCTGCTTTGGGACACTCTTGGCCCCCCTTTTTGATTACTGCTTTGCACATCTTGGCATTCTCTTGATTCCCGCTTTTTGGCACTTTTTGGAATTCTTGATTACTGGTTTGCACCCCTCTTTGGCGTTCTCTTATTACTGCTTTTTTCACACTCTTGGCCCTTCTCTTTATTCCCGCTTGGCACCCCTTGGCATTCTCTTTATTTCTGCTTGGCAAAATCTTGGCGTTCTCTTGATTAGCCTTTTCACATCTTTGGCCCTTCTCTTGATTTTCCCGCTTGGGGGGCCTTTGGCGTTCTCTTTTTTCCCGCTTTGGACACTCTTGGCATTCTCTTGAATTTTCTGCTTTGACACTCTTTCCCTTCTTTGATTTCTGCTTGGGACAATCGGGATTCTCTTATTTTCCCGCTTTGGGACACACTTGGCTTCTCTTTTATTCTGGGTTTGCCCCACTCTTTGGGGTTCTCTTGATTACTGCTTTGAACCCCTCTTTGGTTCTCTTTGGGTTTCCCGCTTGGCAAATCTTGCATTTCTTATTCCGTTGGCACACTCTTGGCATTCTCTTTTATTAATTCGTTTACCTGAAATGGTTTTCCCTGTCAGGGTTTTTTTTAAATTGATTTTTTTGCCTCATAAATGGGGTTGGAACCATCAGTTGTTTTTTGGTTTCAGAAGTCAGGTGGATTTCACGCTAAGTCCCACTTAATGCATGTTGAAATTTCAATTTTTTTGGCGAGAAAAAAAAACAACAAGTAAAAAAAACAGAGTGGCCATCATTAATTTTAAAAAATCAAATCATCGTCCGAAAAATTGGGAAAAATTTTAAAGTGTCCCCAAGTGCATTGGGGCCCAAAAACCTCAATTCAAAAAAGAAACTGGTGACATGAGGAGCGCCCCCGGAAAAGGAAGACAAGAGTTTACCTTTTTCGGGGGATGGGAGAAGCTCTCCGAGTCACCCGCCTCAAAATCACAGGTTTTCCAGCGCTCCGATTAAGGGCCAGGTCAATGCCCCCATTTTAGCCAGTTAAAATCTTCAAAACAACTGTTAAGAGGAGACTTTGCAAACAGCCTTTTATGGTAAAATAGCTTGAAACCCAAAATGCTAAAAGACAGGAAAAAGCAAAAAGAGACTTTTTTTGGGTAAAGAATACAAGGAAGGACTTAAAACCGTGGGGAAAACTGTGTTTTTGGGTTTTTGGGGTCCCAAATTAGTTTTTTGGTTCCAACCACCGGGGTCTTTTGTGCGACGCAGAAAAAAAAAGGTGAACGGGAAAGGACCCTTTTCATTTCCTGGTTCCCCCGTGAATGGAGGGGAGGGGGGTTTGGGTGGGGGGGCCCCAGTTTCCCCCCCGTGAAAGCATGGGGGGGAGAGGGGGTTTTTATGGGGGTGGGGGGGGCTGGTTCCCCCCCGTGAAGCATGGGGGAGGAGGTGGATTGGGGGGGGGGGCCTTGGGGTTTCCCCCCGTGAGGCTGGAGGAGGAGGTTTTGATGGTTTTTGGGGGGGGGGGCCTGGTTTCCCCTGTGAAGCATGGGGGAGGGGGGGTGAAAGGTTTTTGGGGGGGGGCCTTTTTTTCCCACCGTGAAGCATAGGAGGAAGGGGGGAGTTGGGTGGGGGGGGCCGGGGGTTCCCACCGTGAAGCATGGAGGAGGGGGCGGTGGAAAGGTTTTGGGGGGGGGGGCCTGGGGCCCCCCCCCCCCCCAAGGAAGCAGGGGGGAGGAGGGGGGGATGGTGTGGGGGGGCCCGGTTCCCCCCCTGAACATGGGGAGGAGGTTTTTGTGTTGGGGGGGGGGGGGGGCGGTTTTCCCCCCAATAAAGCATGGAGGAGGGGGGGGGTGATGGTTTTGGGGGGGGGCCCCGGTTCCCACCGTGAAAACATGGGGGAAAAGGGGGTTTTGATGGATGTGGGTTCCTGGTTTCCCCCCGGTTTAAGCCTGGAGGGAAAAGGTTTTTTGATGGTTTTGGGGGGGGCCTTTGGTTTTCCCCGGGTTAAAACATGAAAGGGGGGAGGTGTTTATGGGTGGGGGGGCCTGGTTTTCCCCCCGTGAAGCATGGAGGGGGGAGGGGTAGATTTGGGGGGGGGGGCCCGGTTTTTCCCCCCCGGAAGCATGGAGGAGGGGGGGTGGGTTTTGGGGGGGGGGGGCCTTTGGCCACCGGTTGGGTCAGGGGAGGAGGTGTTTATTGGGGGTGGGGGGGGGGGGGGCTGGTTTCCCACCGTGAAGCAGGGGGAGGGGGGTTTGTTGGTGTAAAGGGGGGGGGGGGCCTGGTTCCCCCGGTGAAGCATGGAGGAGGAGGGGGTGATGGTTAAGGGGGGGGGGGGGGCCTGGTTTTCCCCCCTTTGGGGGTTTTTTGCGGGGGAGGAGGAGAGGGGGTGAAGGTGTTGGGGGGGCCCGGTTCCCCCCGTGAAGCATGGAGGGGAAGGGGGGTGGTGGGGGGGGGCCTGGTTTTCCCCCGTGGAAAACATGGGGGAAAGGGGGGGTGATGGTGTGGGGGGGAGGCCTGGGTTTCCCCCCGTGAACCATGGGGGAGGAGGTTGATGGTGTTTGGGGGGGGCCTTTGGGTTTCCCCCCGGGGAAGCAAAGGAGGAGGAGGTGGATGGTGGGGGGGGGGGCCCGGGTTTCCCACCATTAAAAAATGGGGAGGGGGGGGGAGGTGGGGGGGGGGGGGGGCCCTGGTTCCCCCCGTTTAAGCCTGGGGAGGGGTTTGGATGGGGTGGGGGGGCCTTTGGGTTCCCCCCATAAAACATGGGGGAGGAGGGGTGTTTGGGGGGGGGGGGGGGCCCCGGTTTCCCCCCGTTTAAGCATGGGGAGGAGGGGTGATGGGGTGGGGGGGCCGGTTCCCACCATTTAAAAAATGGGGGAGGAGGGGGGATGGGGGGGGGGGGGGCCTGGTTTCCCCCCGTGAGGGGATGGAGGGGAGGGGGTATGGGGTGGGGTGGGCCCCGGGTTTCCCACCGTGAAGATGGAGGAGGAGGGGGGATGGTGTGTGGGGGGGCCTTGGGGTTTCCCCCCCTTGAAAGGGGGGAGGAGGGTGAAAGGGGGGGGGGGCCTGGTTCCCACCGTGAAGCAGGAGGAGGGGTTGGGGGAAGGGGGGGTTTGGGGGGGGCCTGGTTCCCACCGTGAGGGATGGGGGGGAGTAGGTTTGATGGTGGGGGGGGGCCTGGTTTTCCCACCCTAAAAAAATGGAGGGGAGGTGTGTTTGGGGTGGGGGGGCCTGGTTCCCCCCATAAAAAATGGAGGGGGGGTGGGGATGGTGTGGGGGGGGGGCCTTGGGTCCCCTCCGGGGAAGCAGGGGGGAGGAGGTGTGAAGGATGTGTGGGGGGGCCTGGCCCCTTTCCCTTTAAGCATGGAAGGAAAGGGGGTTGAAAGGTGTGGGGGGGCCTGGTTTTCCCACCGTGAGGGATGGGGGAAAGGAGGGTTGTGGTTGTGGGGGGGCCAGGTTTCCCCCCATAAAACATGGAGGAGGGGGGTGTTTATGGTTGGAGGGGATGGTTTCCCCCATAAAACATGGGGAGGAGGTTTTGGGTGGTGTGTGGGGGGGCTCTGCTGGTGACACTGTTGGGGAATTTTATGAACCAGCATGGGGCACCACAACATCTTGCAGAGCTGCTTTCCATCCGGGTTTTCGTTATTTGGGCCATCGTTTATTTTTTAAAGGGACAATGACCCCAAAACACCCCAGGGCGTTTTTAAGGGGGTTTTGACCAAAAAAGGGGAGTGATTGGGGGTTCGGGCGCCCTATGACCCGGGCCTTTAAAAGTCCCCCAGGGCCTGAACCCCAACGAGGGTGGTTTTGGGGCGACTGGCCCCCGAATGAAGGCAAAAGGGCCAACAAGTGCTAAGGGATCTTTTGGGAAATCCTTCCAGACTGTTTTTTAGGTGACGACCTCTTGAAGTTTCACCAAAAAAATGCCCCGAGTGGGGCCCAAGCGTAAACAAAAACCCAAAAAAACGGCTACTTTGAAGAACCTTTGAATATAAAACGGAAATTTTTAGTTGGTTTTCCCCACTTTTTTTTTAAGTCTATTAAATTTCCCCAGGTTTAAATTTTAAGTTTTAAAGAAAATACAAAAACTTTTTGGGAAAGAGGGTTTTTGGGCCAAACTTTTGGCTGTAAAATTGGGATATTATAAAATAGGGAAAAATTTAAAGGGGATAAATCTAAAAACAGTTGCATATTTCCCGGCCCTTATGTTTAAAAAAAAAAAATTTGGATTTGGGCTGTTTTCTTTAAATGAAAGGCAATACCAGATCAAACCCGAGCTAAGAGGGGGGCTGTGACTGCAAAATAAACATTTTTGTCGTTCCCTTTTACCCGTATCGCCCGCAACTAAAACCCCTCAAAAAAATAAAAGTTTCACTAAAATTTTGGTTTGGGTAAAATAAAAACCCGGGTTTCAATTACTAAACGAAATAGTTTTTGAATTTTAAATAAATTTTTATTAAATGAAATCTGCCCAATTGGTTTTTCCCAACAGCTTCCCCAAGCTTCCCCAAACAAGGGAAAAAAGGGCAAATTTAAAAAAAATTTATTACAGGGAAATAGTTTTGCAGTTTTGAAACTTCTCTCTTTTTGCACCCTTGTGTCTGAAAGATAAAAAAATAAGGTTCTAAAGATCGAATTTTTAAAATTTAAAAAAAAAGGCCCTTTTGTTTTTCTAAAAAGGGGCCTAATTTTACTGTCCGGTGGGGGAATTAAATTTACGACATAATAAATGGTGGGGAGAAGTTAAAGGGGCAGACCGCCCAACTGAATCAATTGGGAAAAAATCGCACTGGAATCATTTTTTCTTTCCCGTTTTAAAAGAAAGAAATAAAATAATTCTGTTTTAATCCCATAAATTTTTATCAAATGCAAATCCCTAAAGAGAAATAATGGGGTTTTGGGCGGGCCCCTTTAACGTGAGGCTTAAAGGGTATTGTTCACACGGTGTATTTGAGGGCGTAAAATCCCCCCGCAATTACCGTGTGGACGGGGCGGGTGGGAGGGGGGAAAATGAGCGGGGGGCCCCCCCACTTCGCCCGGGCCCATAGCAATCACTGGGTAGCGGCGGTTACGGGGCCCTAGAAATTTACATGGTCAAAATTTTCTCCCCCCCGGGGGGAGGATGGAGGGAATCTAATCCCTAGTTCCTAGAGAACTGTGAAAATTTTTCCCCTATTTTAATGGGCCCTTTTTGGCCCGTAAATTTTTGACTTCGGCGCGTAATTACGGCCCGAAATTTCGGGCATTTTAAAACCGTGTTTAACATGGCCTTATCTAACAAGGAAAGGGCATTCACGGAAAACACTTTAAGGAACCCGGGGGCCCGAGCTCAGATTTCAAAATTTTTTTTACTGCCCCCATCTATTAAAAATTTTCCAAAATACTGCCCCATATGTAAAAGAATATAACTATTTAATTTTTGCCCCCAAAATTTACAAAGAAAATAACTACTAAAATACTTCCCCCCAAGTACAGAATTTAACTACTATAATACTGCCCTTTGTAAGAAAAAAAACTACTTAAAAAATGCTCCTATGTACAAGAATATAACCCAAATTTTTAATACTGCTCCTTTTTCAGGGGAAAAAATATATTAAAACTGCCCCTTGTTTAAAAAGAATTTTTCTACTTAATAAAGCCCTCTATTTAAAGAATAAAAAACTTTTTTAAAATGCTCCCTTTGTACAAAAGTAAAACTTTTCTATAAAAACGGCCCCCATGTACAAGAATATAACAAAAATAATATTCCCCCCAAGTACAAAATATTAAAATTTCTAAATTTCTTCCCCCCATGTTCAAGAAATAACTACTAAAATAAGCCCTCTATGTCCCAAAAAATAACCCACCATAATAAATCCCCCCTATGTAAAAAAATATAACTACTATAAAAACCTGCCCCTATTTTAAAAGGAAAATATTAAAAAACTGTAATAAAATGCTCCTATTTACAAGAATAAAAAACTAATAAAAAAACAAACCCCCCATTTTCAAAAATTAAAAATGCATAATTAAATTTCCCCTATGTACAAAAAAATATAACTGCTAAAAAAACTGCTCCCATGTAAAGGGGGTTAAAATACCTTTTTAATTTTGCCCCTTGTACAAGAAAAAAAAACTATAAAAATTTGCCCCCCCATGTACAAAATTTAAAATAAATTTTTAATTTCCCCCCGTTCAAGGGAAAAAAACTACTATTAAAACTTCCCCCTATGGGACAAGAATTTTAAAATACTTTTAAAACTGTTATTGTACAAATTTAACTAATATAATACCCGGGCCCCCCCCCCCTATGCCCAAAATTTTAAAATACTTTAAAAACCCGTCCCATGCCCAAGGGAAAATAAATAATTTGCCCCCTATTCAAGAATATAAAAACTATAAAACGCCCACTAAGTACAAGAATATAATACTATAAAAACTGCCTCCAAAGCCCAAAAATATAACTAGTATAATACTGCCCCCTATTGGTACAAGAATAAAAACTACTTAATACCCCCTATGTACAAAATTTTAAACAAAAAATTTCTGCCCTATGTACAAGGAAAAATAAAAAGCTATAATACTCCCATATTTAAATAAAAATAAACTATATAATACTACCCTCTATGTACAAAATATAAACACTATAATTTTGCTCCCATGTACAAAAAAAATAGCTATATAACCCCTGCCCCCTATGTACAAGAATATAAATACTGTTAAAACTGCCTCCAAGTTTAAAAAAATAATTTTTTTTAATACTGCCCCTATTTCAAGAATATAACAAAAATAATACTGCCCCTATGTAAAAAATATAACTACTATAAATTTCTGCCCCCTATTTTTTACCCAAAAAATATAACTACTTTTTAAAAACTTTCCCCTTGTACAAGAATATAATACTAAATGCTGCCCCCTATGTAAAAAAGAAAATAACTACCATAAAACTGGGCCCCCATGTAACCAAGATATAAAAATATATAAATATCCACCCATGTAAAGAAATTTTAAATACTATAAAAAATTGCCTCCTTTTGTAAAAAAGAATATAACTACTTTTACTTTCCTCCCAAGTAAAAAGAAAAAAAATATAATATTTTCCTCCTATGGACAAGAAAAATAACTACTAAAATACGGGTCCCCCATGTACAAAATAAAAAACTTTTATAATTCTTTCCTCCTATGTACAAGAATATAACTACTATAATACTGCCCCAATGTACAAAAAATAACAAAATAAAATGCTGCCTCTCCCATGTACAAAAATATAACTACTATAATACTGCCCCCTTGGGAAAAAAGAATTTTAAAAAAACTATAAAAATTGCCCCTAAATTTTCAAGAATAAACTACTATAATAATTTTCCTCTTTATTGGGGCAAAAAATAAAATACTATTAATAAATACCCATAGTACAATAAATAAAACAATTTTTTATAATTGCCCCTAAGTAAAAAATATAACTACTATAATACTGCCCCCTATGTACAAGAATATAAACTGCTAAAAAACTATTTCCCCTAGTACCCAAAAATAAAAACTACTATAATAAATAACAAAATAATTCTGTTCCCTGTAACAATAATGCACTTTGTCTTCTGCTAAAAAATATATGTTCCCCTTTGGGGTGGGAAAGTCCGTGCAAATTTTTTGCAGAGTGGTAAAGGGGGGTCCCGGGCGGGAGGAAATTTTTCTTTGTTTTGAATTGGAAAAAAATGTTTTTTTTGGGACAGGAGAGAAACAATGTTTGGGGAAATTTACCCAATTTAGGTGAAATTTTTGGTAAAAAAAAACATTTTTCCCGAAAAAATCCGTGGAAAATTTTCCCCCCTGGGAAAAATCCAGACCTTTTTTCCCCCCTAATTGCCGGGATGTTAATTTTAAAAATTTGACACTTTTTTTAATTTCCCAAAATTCTCTAAAATTGAAACCCTTAAGAGAATAAAAACCCTTAAAATTTTTTGTTTAAAAATGTAACAGTTGTTGTTTTTCCCCGATTCAAATTTGCTTGGGGATCTTAGTGTAATCCAAAGGAAAAATAGGACGCTTGGGTTGAAAAGGGAAGAGTAGGGGCAATACCCTTTGGGCCCCCCAAATGGTCGTGTCTGCCACTGGTCCCCATAAAACCCTTTAATAGGACTGAGCCCTTAGAAGTTTCCCGTACCCAGCATCCCACAACCCGGGCATGTGGCAGTATTTTTAGTAATTTTTTAAAACCAAAATCACATCATGGCCCCTTTTTAAATCCCGGTTGAGGTAATATTTCCAGGCCAATTTATACTTTCAGTCCTGGGAAAAAAAACTGTTTCCCTTGTTGCCCAGTTTTGGATATGTAAAGGCCCGAGATTTAACTTTCTGAAAAGTTGAAGCCTGGAATAAACCCCAGAGTTTTGCTCTTTTTTTCCCTGTTTTTAAAAAAAAAACCTGCAAACATTGCTAAAGTGAGAACGGACACCCCACCCCCTCCACGACCACAAGGAATTTCCCCTGGGGCCCCCCAGATTTTTTCCAACTTTTGGGCCCGTCCACCCCTGTGGGGTGATATTTCATAGTCCCCTCCCTTCCCCAAAGACCCTCAAAGGGAAAGCCCCTTGGAAACCCCCCCTAGATTGCCCCCCAATTTGGGGAGGTGCCACCCATTTGGCAGTGATTTTTTACATAGCCTCCACCCCCCCCCTTCCCCCCCCCACGGGCCATCAATTTAAAGCCCCCGGACCACCCCTGATTTCCTTCTGGACTGGG
>JAODAL010007060.1:0-128334 GCA_025379985.1 Phyllomedusa bahiana
CCCTCTGCGTTGAAAAAAAACCCTGAAACTGGCTTTCTCCGTCTATGTTCTTATTATCTTTCACTCTCTCTAAGCTGTGTAATAAAGGCTGCCTGATCTCCTCTCTGCTCCTCTCACAGTCACTGCTCTATGTGAAGGATCTGGGCAATTACTCTTTAGCTGCCATATATAACACACCCCTAAAACAAAGAATTATACACTGTGCTCCCCCTCTACCTCCTGTCTGATAACAGAGGGTGGAACAGAGTGCATTCCTCACATTTTTTTTTATCAGTTTAGGCTGTATGTATAGCTGTTTACACCAATACAGGTGTTCTGGTTACAATGAGCTTGTGGAGGGAGGTGACAGCTCTCCAGGCATGAGAACTGACCATTTCAGGAAGTCTGCAGAGCTGTGACATCCTCTCCCTTCCACTGCTTATACAGAATGATGATGTCACCAATCTTGAGTGAGGAAAGACCTGCCTACTGGGAGGAGAAACCCGCCCCTGGATTTGAAGCTGTAAGAGAGAGAGAAAGCTCAATATGCCTGTGAAGGATTGTAGTGAGAAAATCCCTTTAACTTACAGGATGTCTTTTTTTTTTCTTAAATAACTTATTTAAAAAAAAATGTGTTAGAGAATTCTGGGTAAACAGAGAGAGAGCCTTTTTTCTGGACCCATCTGTAAAAGCTGAAGGTGGCTACAAAGACCATCTCCAACTCAGGAAGACCTGACAAGTCCATGTCTAACATGGGCAGCCTACTGATTTCAGTGGTGGTGCTGCGGGAAAATTAAACACATACTGTCAGGTTACTTCTATAAGGGTACGATTACACGGATGATTTTCAGAGCTGAATCCGCGTTGAATCATTGCCTGAAATCTGCACCTGTAAGTGCATAGATTAGACACAGATTTTCAGAGGCAGATTTTTAGCGCCAAGGAAAATCACCGTAGTGTTAACAGCAAGGCTGATATCCCATTAGAAAGAATGTAAGGGTATGTTCACACTGCTTAATTTGACATGGTTTTGGACCTTGTCTGAAACACGCTTCTTCAGAAGAGGTTTTAGAGGCGTTTCTCGGCGAGGTTTTGTCCGTGGTTTACACCCATACAAATTAAAAAAAACCGTGCCAAAAACCGCCAAAAACGCGTTTTAAAAGGGAAATAAACATGCCCTTTTCCCTTTTTCATTTGCTTCAAAAAAATTTTGGGGAAAAAACCCTCGCCCGTGTGTAAACCCTCCCAATGGGGTTTTTTTACATAGGAATAAAATTAAATGAACTGGGGTGTTTGGAAAAGCGTTTTTGGCCCAATTTTTTTGGGCGGGGGAAACCCCCCCCCCCCCTTTTAAAAAACCCCAAAACCAAAACCCCACGTCAAAAAAAGCCGGGCCTAAGGCCCAATGCGGGGCAGAAAATTACGGAAAACCCCACTGCTCCATAGAAAACATTGGTTTCCGTCGCTCCTCCCCCCGTCGGCCAAATCCGCCGCGGGGGGAAAAACGACATGCACATTTTTTACGGCGAAAAACGCCCCCGTAAACAATGCATTTTCTAGGGGGCCGGGAGCGTGTCCCCGCCGCCGGTGCGCTCCGGCCCCGCCCCCTTTCCCTTATTCAGGGAAAAATTTGTGCCACAAAAAAACGGTTTCAAAAAACCTCGGGAAAAAGCCGGGAAAAGGGCCTTAGAAAAAAAAGGGTTAAAAAAAGTTTCCCAAAAATTCTAAACCAAACCCTTTTTTGGAAAAAACAAAGAATTTTTCCTTTGTTTTAAACCCCATCGCAGAAAGGGAAAATTTTGTTAAGCACAAAACACTTACTCCTAAAAACCCCAAGAAAAACAATACATTCAAAAATTTTACTGTAGGGTTCCAGAAAAAAAAAGTTTTCCCTGCACAAAAAAAGGAGTGGGGTAAACCCCCTGGGTTCAATGGCCAAAAAGGGGTGCATAACCAACATTGAAAAGCAATGGGAAGTTTGTAAAGGCCCCCCCCCCCCCCCCCCCCCTTTTAAAAATTTTTAAGATCAGAGGAAACAGAGGCAGCAGCTCCCGCTAGCAGTGAGTCATACAAGTTCATTATTCATGAGTGCCAAAAAAAATTAATAGGAACTGCTGCTGTCAGCCCCCCAAAAAATACACACGGGAATTACATCTGGGAAATGAAAAGGGTTTAGGGCTTAGCACCATTTCCCCCTAAATAAAAAAAATTGAAAGAGAAACGTTTTTTTTTCCAACAAAATTTTCCGGTTTAAAAGAGTTTTGATTTGAAAAGTACTATAAACGTTGCAGTGTCGTCTTCAGGATTATTACTAGGTATTGTCAGGAATATATAGTTCTCAAAAATAAGTAAAAACCCCCCCCCCAATTTTTTTGTAAATATCGTATTATTTATTATCATGGGACAACACTGATGATATGATACTTTGATACAATGTAAAGTGGGTCAGTGAAATGGGTTTGTAAAAAAGGGGGTTAATTTGGTGGGGCCCCCAAAATAACTCAGCAAAACACCCAAACAATATCAAAACCCTTGGAAAAAAAAGGGGAGTACCCCTCTAAGTAAAATTTGGGTCCCCAAAGTGCCCAAAATTTTGTGTGGTCCCCAAATTATTTCCAGCACTGTCAAAACTCTCTTGGACATGTTTTCACTAAGCTTCACGGGTTGCTACAAAAAAACCTCTTCCACTCCTCCATGACTACATCACCCGAGCTGGGGGATGTTAGAGACCTTGCGCTCCTCCCCCCTTTTGTTTGAGGAAGCCCCACAGGGGCTCAATAGGGTTTTTTGGTCTGGAGACAGCTTAGGGCCCGTTTCCCGCACCCCTTTCCCCACTTTCCCTTTTGCAAACAGTGTCATCTTTTGGGGGTTTTGGGTTTGGGGGTTTTAAACAAGTGGAAATAATGCTCTGCGGCCTGGTTTCCTGAAGAAGTGGATCATGCTTTTGCTTCAGGGATGTCTCAGTACATTTTTGGGAAACATGGGTTCCCCCAATTTAACAGGGGGCCCCTACAGGGGGCAAATACACATGCAGCCCCAAAAACCCGGACACCCTCCCCCCTTTCCACCCTGCTTGCTGTAGGGCCCAAAATACACTCCCCCTTGGTTTTATCCACACCGCTTTACCCCATCTAACCCAAATAAGTTTATATTTGTTTTCATCAGACCACAGAACAAGGTTCCCCCGTAATCCCTGTTCTTAGTCTGCGTGTCCCTTTACAAACTGGGGGCTTTTCTGGCATCATTTTTTAGGAGACGGGTCCCTTTTGGGCAACAGCCATGCAAAAAACCCCAAAAAGCCGCAGTTTTGGGGGCATATGGTCCGAAACCCGACCCGGTTGATCCCCTCCCTTTTAAACCCCTGCAGCAAAGCTGGGGAGCACTTATAGGGCTAATTTTTAAAAAAACAATCTCTGGATATGGCACTTCCCCATTGCACCAACTTATTTAAGGGCCCACCAAAAGGGGGCCGGGTTTTGAAGGAAAAATGTCTTTTTAAACTGCTTATGGGCTTTTTCCCCCCGCCCGCAGCTTCCGTTTTAGGTGTCTTCCTATAGCCAAAAGGCCCCTCTTAAAAAATAGAGCAACAAAATTTTTTTTTTTTTCTTTCATTTTTTTGCCATGAATGGGCCCTGTTTTTCTTTTAGTGACCCGTATGAAAAGAGTGTGAGAGCAATAAAAACTAAAATTTTAAAACACCTCCCCCATTCACAAACCCCAGACCTTTCAACGCTAAAAAGAGTCCAAGACAAGTGGGAAACAAAAAGGGAAATTGGGCAAAAATTTTTTTATGCCAGTGGATTAGCAATGAGGTTGTGGGATTGAAATTATTTTTTAGGGGACCTCAAATTTACACGTTTTATAAGCTGTACAATGACTACTTTTCATTGTAAACAAATGTCATATCATCACTCTTGTCCTATGAAAAGATATAATACAATATTAACAAAAATGTGAGGGGTGTAGTCACTTTTGTGAGATACTGTAAACTGCATTCATGTGTACAGTTTGAGGCAGGAATACAAATTTCACGTTTGCTTCTCAGATTCCTATTTAACTGGTTTGTTTATATACCTTGTATGTATCACCATGAGTCCCAGTACCCCCAAAATGCATTTAGATGCTCACGATGCAGAGTTTGCATAAAGTCTAGCTCCCATTAAAATAGTTACCAGACGACATATGACTACATTATAGAGATGCAAAAAAAAAAAGCGGATGTAATGGATATTCATTAATATCTCTACACACACTGCTTCACAATTATTTTATGTATGAGAATTACATTTTGTGTTCATTATATTTGTGTATTATCTACTCACAGTATGCTCAACTCTCTTGGTGTTTAAGGGGTATTTCCATCTCAGATTTTTCTCGCAAAATCACAGAATAAACCATACATTTCTAATAGATGCAGGTCCCACGTTTAGGACCTGTACTTATCTTGAGACTGGGGCTTCCCTTATTCCACATCCTCAGTGGTGCCAGAACAATTTGCACATGCATGGCTCTCTCCATTCACTACTATGGGAGTTCTGAGTACATGTGTACTTGGAACTCCAAAGATAATCCTGTGGATGGGAAAACCCCTTTAAATATACAGCTCTTTGTTTTCTCCCTCCCTTCCTGACTGGAAATGCCCCCAATCTGACTGGAAACAATCTTTTGTGGGGGTGGGTTTACCTAAGCCCCGGCCTTATTGCGTCCCAATTTACAGGAGTCACTCCCAAAAAATGGGAAAGTTGGCAACTATGCATAAGACCCAGATCTCTCATTGACCAACATGCTAATATCACCAGCACCTCAAAACCCATTCCGAGAATGCACCATTTTCTTACGATGGAAATAGTCAAAATCTTTGGCATTGTATGATACATTTTCACCTTTACTACCCCTCTCCAATCTGTCCTGAATGCAGCAGCTAGACTCAACTTTCTGCCTGACCACTACACTGGTGCCTCTACTCTGTGCCAGTCACTGCAGTGGTTGCCCATTCTACATATAATACACTTTAAAGAGAACCTGTCACATAGTTTTTGCCCCCCTTAATGAGGGCAGAACAAGCTAGTGTCAGACCTGCTGTTTCCAGCGCTGTGTCCCTTATTCTGTAAGATGCTGTAGTTTTTATGTATTTAATGCTCAAATCTGCAGTTTTCAGCCAGAAGAGTCATTCGAAGAGTCCTTCAGAGTGTCAGTTTTTTTCAAACCCGGCCAATCGGAGGCTAGCCCCGCCCACCTCAACTGACAAACCTATTACTTTGAATAGGTAGAAACATATGAATAACTGTCAGTGGGCGAAGCTAGCCTTTGGTGGGCGGAGCCAACACCTGCTCATGAATAAGATTTGAGGGGTAAATGCTCTAAAACTGCTGCATCTTACAGAATAAGGGGCACAGCGCTGGAAACAGCAGGTCTGACACTAGCTTGTGCTGTCCTCAGCAAGGGGGGCACAACCTATGTGACAGGTTCCCTTTAAATTTATGACTCTTACACACACACAGTGCTCAAAACATCTCCTTCTTCATCTCCGTTTAACACCCTCCCTGGGGTCCATGTTCTGAAAATGCTCTAAAATTAACCATCTCCAAAATCCAAAACTCCCACTCTTGCCTCAAAGACTTTTCTTGTGCTGCAACAGTTCTCTGGAATGGGATATCCTAGACCAGGGCTCTGCAACGTCGTCTCTCCAGCTGTTGGTAAACTACATCTTCCATCATGCCCACCGATATAGATTATATAAATTCATTATGGGAGTTGTAATTTCCCAACAGCTGGAGTGCCAACGTTGCAGACCCCTGCTCTAGACAATAAGATCAATTTATGACTGGTTCATGCAGCTCTACCCTGCACTACCCTATTTATATAAAACTACCATATCTATGTGAAAAAAAGTGCTATACCAATGTACAAATCAGGCACTTTTTACCTTTTGTATCATCCCCATTTTCTAATAGATTGTAAGCTCTTGTGAGCAGGAATCTAATTGGTTTGTTACTCTGCAATGTCAAATTTTATCTTTGTATGTGCTCTGAAAAAAGCTTTCCTGACCTCATGCACAATAAGATCCAATCATGTCCTTGGTTCTGAATTTCGGTCACTGTCCAGCAGTTTGTATGACCCGTTAGGGCATATCCCCACGGCACGGGTTTTTGGACGGTTTTGCAGACCGTCTGAAAAACCGGCCACAAACGAGCACAATGGGCTCCTATGGAAAACCTGTGCAGCAGTCCCCACTGCACGGGTTTTCCGTCGGGCGGTTTTTCCGCCCACAGGCCGCCCGAAAAACATTGTGCTTGCACATTCTTCTGTCCAGTTTTCGGATGGAATATGTGCATGTCAATGTGAAGGGGCACGGCTTTTCCCTGCTCATCGTGGAGAAAAGCCGTCCCCCGGCGGTCGTGTGCACGGCACACAAACCGGACAAATACCGGTCAGATAAACCGATTGTCCTCTGCCGTGGGGACATGCCCTTAGGCTATGTTTATACAAACTTTTTATGAGGAAAATTTAGATGCAGATTTGCAAATCAATCTGGGGCGGATTTCCAAGGCAGACTTGCATATTTCTGCCATCAAAGAGGCTTGTCCTCTAGTTTTTTTTGGTGCAGAATCCACCTCAAGAAGTGACTTTTCTTTCACCATGTGAATTTAAAAAATCTACTTTATATAGCTATGGAGATTTTCTATTGAAATCAGGACGAGGTTTGTTAGGTGATTTGACATAGATTTCAGTCCAGCATACTTGCTGGATTCCACATGAAAAAGCTTTGTGTGAATGTTCCCCGTAGCATCATTTTCACAACATTTTAGGACTCAGACAGCTCCAACACAATTTAAGGAAAACTGTTTGAGCCTTTGTTGTGCTGTGTAGTATTTTGTAGAATCAAATATAGTAAGATGGTATTCCTCTATCTTAAATTCTATGTTCTATTCTAAATCCTCAGACGGAATATCTGCCCATCTCCTTCCTGCTACTGGGATACTGACCACAGCTGTCTTCTACAGGAAGCTGCCACGACATTTCCCTCTCATTCTCTGGGCTATGGGAAACCTGACACTTCCAGATAGGCAAGATAGAACATGCTGCACAACACTGATAAGAATTAATAAAGATAGTCATGGAAGACACATTTATTTAGCAGAGGTAGAAAACAACCCTTTTTTTTATTTTATTACTCCTCCATCAATTAAAAAATCCACACATGACCTCCGAGATGGTTGTCTAGACTGCGGGTGACTTCAATGCATACAACCGATTGGTTGCCAGGGAGAATTGCCTTGTAATGCTATTTGATTATTTTCTTCTTACAAACCTTTATTCTTAGACCTAGTTCATATCAGCAGTGGAGGTTCAGAACCTCTGTTGGCAATAATGAAAAAAATAGCACAACAAACTGCGCTATTTTTCCCATGAAGACAATGGACACCGTGGTGAAAACTCGATCGCCCCAATGGTGTCTTTTGGGCGCCGTCAGTGTCCATTGTAAAACGGGTTCATTTGCACCTCTGTGACTGAGGTTGCGCAATGTGAACCAAGCCTTATTAGTTCACTAGGTTCATCAAGCCTATTTATCAAAAACTTTAGAAGATGCCAATAATTGACATGATGGAGGAGGACCAACAGCAAGCACAAGTTATGGCTAAGGCTAGGTCAACACAGCACTGGATTTCTGTCGGTATTTCATCAAATTCAGTATTTTGAATCCGCTGAAAAACCGACCTCCCCCCCAATGCTGTGTAGCCTGCAATAGAAAATCCATGCTACAGTCTACATCAGAGGTCCCCAACTCCAGTCCTCAAGGCTCAGCAACAGGTCATGTTTTCTGGATTCCCTTAGCATTGCACAGGTGATATCATTATTGTCAGTGCATTCTGTGGGATATCCTGAAAACATGACCTGTTGGTGGGGCTTGAGGACTGGAGTTGGGGAACACAGGTCTACACAGTCAAATAGTCTCCAAAAAATGGGAATCTTGCAAGAGAACAGAGAGTGACTTTTGATCGCCTTCCTCAAACATTTCTTAGGGTAACCCCTTGCCTGAAAACGTGCATTTAACTTTATACATTCTTCACTGAAAGCCTCTAAAGTAGAGCAATTCCTACGAGCCCTAAGAAATTGGCCTATGGGAATCCCCTTTTTTTGAGAAGGTGGTTTGCCAGCGGGAAAAGTGTAAGAAACTATTGGTAGCCGTATTTTTCCGAAATATTCTGTCTGAATCTGCTTTTTTCATCCAACATATTTGAAGATCCAAAAAATGTATTTTCCCCTCGATAAATTTAAAAGGTAAATTTTCATCCCAATTTCATTATCATTGAGTCCAGATACAAAATCCCTGAATAATTCTTCACTACCACCCCAAAAAAATCAATATATCATCAATAAAGCGCCCCCAAAATAAAATCCGATCTTGGCGCACAGACTGTGCCCACGGCTGCTCCCTTTATCTGGTGTTAATAGGTGGTGTTCCACCAGACTTGATAATAGAAAAAGGAGTTATTCCTTTAGAAGTAGAAAGGGATAAATTGAGAGGTTAGAAATCAGGTTTTTAAAAAATGTATATAGAGGTTAAGTTTTTTATACATAATAAATTTTTACGTTTTAGTGTTTTATAGCTTGAAACTAATAGAGTTTAATTTTGCCTATGGCAAAATAGTAAATCTAGTGATCAATAGTCTACACAGCACAGAATTTTTATGGAAGTTTTCCTAAACCAAAAACCGTCCAGAGGAATATAGAACATGTTGTATATTCCACTGGACCGCCGTCTGATTCCTGCAAGCCCCAATGTACTGGGCTGTCAGGAATCCGACCGCTGTTTTTTGTGCAAAAAAAGGCAGTGCAGTGCAGCAATTTGAAAATGCCCTCGGATTCTGGGCAGCATTTTCAAATTGCTGTGTAGACATAGCCTAACACCAACACTGAATTAGGAAAGATTCAGTCTCTTACGCTGGGTTCACACTTTAGACTTTTCCTTCTGTAAAAATACAACGCGTTAGCCTCAGCAGAAGTCCGAGACAGCATGGTGGATTTCTCCCAAGAATTTTTACTTAACAGAGGTGGTATACGCCTCTGATTCTGACGCGGGTTAGCTTCATTGCAGTGGGGCTAACCCTTGCCATATTTCCACGAGCAGGATCTGAAGAGGAACCACTTAAAAGAAAGAACCTATTCACGTCAAATCCTTGGTGTGGAAAATTCACGCTGTAGTTTGCTGTATGACCTACAGCACATACTGGTCATTCAAGTGGATAACCGTTAGAATATGCAAGGATTTTAATGAGGAATTCTATGCACATTAAATTCACAACTCACATCCTGTGAGCATACCTTTAATGAGCTCCTATAAAACTACTACTTGGTGACTTTCCGAGACTCCAATGTCATGAGCCACAGTGCAGCTTGTCTACGTAGGCATGCTTACCTCATGGCCACCCTTTGCATCTTGCTCCTACCTCATATTTGATATTTTCCAGCATGCAGTTTTGACCTGTAATACTGAGGAGCAGAGGGTGTCAGTATTTTATGTCAGACACTTAAAATATGCTGGGCAGCCCACATAATGAAATTGTACGGGTGTCAATAAGTGGTTGTAAGCCATATAATTGGCACCTTTTTAAAGCTTTCTCTATATGGAATTGTAAAAGTAGTAGTAATGGATAGTAGGTGTGTGAGTGGTTGTTTTTTTTCAGCATTTTTGCATTTGTGCAATCTCCCTTTGGTACTTGGCTTTTCTGATACGGGTTAAAAAAAGTTCTTTTTTTACTAACCTGTTTTCCTAAAATAAGACATGTTTAATTTTAATTTTTGTTCTAAAGACATCTATTTCTTTTTTTCAGGGAGTCTTATTTTTCCCATGAACAAGAATTCACATTTATTGGAACAAAATAAATACACATTTATTAACCCCTTAAGGTCCAGGCGTTTTTTTTTTGTGACACGTTCTTTTTTCCATCCTCGCCTTCTGAAAGCCATAACTTCTTTATTTTTCCACCTACATAGACAATGAGGGCATTATTTTGCGGACAAGATTTACTTTCTAATGTGTTATTCATTTAAAAAAAAAAACTATAGAATATACTGGGAAACCGCAAAAAAATTCCAAGTGGGACAAATTGTGGAAAAAAACGTATTTTTCGCCATGTTGGGGGGGTTTTGCTTTTAACGGCGTTCAGTCTTGGGTAAATATAATGTGTTATCTGTATTCTTCAGGTTGTTACGCATCCGGCAATACCAAACATTAGGGTTTCCGTTATGTTTTGGGTCCCCAGAAAAAAAAATTCCAAACATTTTCTATTTTTGAAATTTGGCACCACGGCGCCATTTTGTGCGACCAATAACTTTTTTGTACTAACACACCTACGGACGCCCAGTGAGGGGGCATTTTTTGCGGGCTGAAGTGTGTTTTTTTATCGCTAGCAGTTTGGAATGCATGCGACTTTTTTTGATCATTTTATTTCCATTTATGAGTGACGTAAAATGACCAAAAAAAAAAACCAAATTTTTGGCGTTTGGAATTTTTTTTCTTCTACGGTTTCAGCGTACGGGATAAATGATGTTATAATTTATAGATCGGACTTTTTCGGACGCGGCGATACCAAATATGTGTAACTTTTTTATTATTTTAATGTTTTTTATTTGTAAAATGGGGAAAGGTGGGTGATTTGAACTTTTAATACTTTTTTTTGTACTTTAAAACTTTATTTATTTTTTATTTACTGTAACATTGGGGCCACCTGTGGTATTTTGACCACTAGTGGCGCGATTGTTAATACAACCCTAATGCATTGCATAGGCAATGCATTAGGGTGTACAAAGATGGGGGTTTCCCCACTTCCTGTCTGCGGACGAAGGGGGGCAAACCGGCCAGAGTAAGTGAGGGGGAAAGCCTTCCCAAAGCTCCCACCACAATGCCCGGTGATCGGATCGGCGCAGCATAGCTGCGCTTATGCCGATCACCGCACCGATCGCCGTTATTTCAGATGCCGCGGCCATCTTAGCCGCGGCGCCTGATGGGTAAAACAGCGCCAGCGGGCGGAGCCACCCGCCGGCGCGATTTGCCGCTAACACCCGCCGGCTGTGCGGGGGGGTCCCGGAGCGATCCCCCTGCAAAGCCCCTTAGCGGCCCCTGGGACATACTGATACGCCCAAGGTCGTTAAGGGGTTAATATACTGTAGTCATGTTATCACAAACATCTGTATAACCAGCCAAACTCTGAATTGCATCAAGAATTTCTTATGACTCTATTTCCATGTACAGCAATCTATGGTACATTTACCAGGTCATCATCTTCAGGATCATCACCACCACTCTCCAAACCCTGAATTTCATGGTGAATTTCTTATGACTCCATTTATTTTAGAATCATTGGCCCCAATCTCTCATGACCAGCAATAGCACTTTCCTTAAATGAGCACCCCTTGTCCAGGTAGCCTCCCACACAAGGTAAGACGTATCTAAATGATCTGCTAACGTTAATGTATCGTGCGGGGAAGCTGTGGCAATGACTGCCACTAGGTCTTATTTTCAGGGGAGGCCTCATATTTGTAAGCTTGAAAAAAATTGCAGTAGGTCTTACTTTCGGAGGATGTCTTATTTTTGGGGAAACACGGTATGCAGTTGCCCCCCTAGTGGATGGGTGTGGGAGCAACTGCAAGTTGATCTGCATCTGTTGAATTTCTCCCATGTAGTACTGGGGCTTGAATTGCCTCCTACTTGGAATGGTTCCTTGTCCAGCCATTGGGCTGTCATTATGACCTTGTATCTGTGTTTTTAAGTAAATAATGCTCCATTTTTCTGCGATTTCTTTTTCCTGCTGCTACACAGCCATGCTATTGTCAACCACGGAGGACACTCACTTTTTATCTTTTCTGATGCTACTCGGAAACTCTCAACAAACAGATACTGCTTCGTAACGGAAAAATATATTATGTGCCCAGAGTGGGAACAAACCCTGTAAGAACAAAGCAGGGAGACCTAAAAAGGTACAAAATTGTGTAGTGCTTGAACATAAATAAATGCAATAAAACGTTTTATCTACGTATGAATACAGAATTCTTTTCAGAAGCAAGTCCTGTACTAGTAATGACAATGGGAGCACATCATAATTATTTTTTTTGCACCTAACTTGTTAGCAAATAAAATGGCCAACACAATTTTAAACAGATATTCAGTCAATTTGAGATTTTATACAAAACAGATTTGGTGTGGTTTATGCACGCATTCTGTAAACCAAAAGCTGCATAAACGGGGAAAAAAAAAAACACAGGCAATGATTTTAAGAAGATATTACAAAAAAAATAGGTGTGTGCTATAAAACAGACAGAGGACCTCACTGAGTATGGTTGACTAAAAGTTAAACAGTGTAAAAAATGCACCAGATTTATCACACCAGCTCATACTAATTGATAAATTGGTGCAGCTTAAGGGTAAGTTCACACGGATTATTTCGGGGCGCATTTTGCCACGTATTGCAGGCGTACTGCGCTCTAATACGAGCGAAATGCGCCCCAAACATTACGGTAATCCACAGTTCTCATAGAGAACTATGGATTACGCCTCCTCTCCCTGCTCGTACAATACATGTCATTGACATATCATTTATTGTAATGTTTGACAATGGGGCCGGCGGGCTGCGCCCCCACCCCCCGTGTCGCGGGAGTACGCACCGATCAGTGCGACTCCCGCAGACCCAGCGTAATTGCGGGGCGTACTGTACGCCCCGCAATTATGCCTTGTGAACATACTCTAAGGGTGCTCTCACACAGTGCATATTTTGGTGCGTTTTTGATGCGTTTTTTGTGCACTAAAAATGAATCAAAAACGCAGCTGCGTGTGAAAGCCCCCTAAGACTTCTCTAACTTTTTAGACCAGTTTTATATTAGCTTGCGCTTTGTGCCAGAATTATGGTGCATTTTTGGCACCGCATGGTCACACCTACTTTCACACTAAGCCACAACAACTTTTTACTATGCCACATCCGTGTTCGGACAGTGTGCAGAAAGTGTCTTAAGCTTATAACAAATGTGTCTGGAACATGCTGAACCAAGGATGCACAACTTTTTGGCGCATTTCAACACACTTTTCTGGTGCAACCACATAAGTAAATTAGGGTCGGAATCGTTTCCAGCAACACTGCCTAAAATCAGCTCTTGGGCAGCACATTCACAAACCTTTAGGGCATGTCCCCTCGGCACGGGTTTTTGTCCGGTTTTTCAGACAGTTTGCGGTTTTTCAGACCGCCTGAAAAACCGGCCGAAAACAAGCACAATGCGGCTCTATGGAAAACCCGTGCAGCAGTCCCCACTGCACGGGTTTTCCGCCGGGCAGTTTTTCCGCCCGCGGTCCGGCCGCAAAGCATTGAACATGCACAATCTTCCATCCGGCTTCCAGACGGAATCTGTGCATGTCAATGTGGAGGGGGAGGGCTTTTCTCCGCTCATTGGCCGCAAAACAGGACAAATACCTATTACTGGTATGTTCACATGGCGGATTATGGACACTGACAACTTAAGAGCGGAATCTGCTGCTAAAATCCACACTGATTCCATGAGGATTTTCAATTGAAGATGTGGATTTGACAATGGATTTAGAGGCAGATATTCAGTGACTCTTCTATGGGAAGATTCAGCGTTGATTTTCCATGTAAAATATTGGGTTGTGGATTTCAAAAAGATTTGTACGCAAATCCAACATGGACTCTGCACTCAATCTGCATCAGATTCAGCATCCAAATCAGCCAAGTGAACATACAGTTTAATAGGCCGTGAATGCAGACTGCAGATTTCTTCTTTAAGCAAAAAGTACACGTGATATCGTGTGTGATAATCTAGATCCAGTTATGCAAAGACTGTACCCACTCATTACCAAGGCTAAACATAGTAATGTTACGTAATGGAAAGATCGCTTAATAAAAAAAAGAATGTAAGAAGAAAATCCAACTATACTTCAACGCCCTTCAACAGGTTACACTAACATTTGTCCTTGAATAATGGCAACAGGAGCAATGATCAGCACTCACTGTTTATCTGTATACAACAGAGCATGTGTGAGTGAAATTCCATTTATCTACCAATAACAAGGCTGACTAAACTGGTTCCTTCAGACGTGCCTACAGAGATATAACCTCGTCTACTCATGTGTACACGGTACATACCGTACACTGGCTTGGACAGATTTTCTAGCATGCAGAACCACAAATAACCCAATGTAGCAATTCATTTCTTACAGACCTAATGCTGGAATTGTTCTTTATAAATATGATATATACATAAAAAAAAATTTTTTACTTTTTTTTTTAATTATTTCATGTGCTCAGTTTCACACCTAGTAGAGGTAAAATACACCTATAAGGCTTTATCTGCTCCATCAACATAATTTTTTTGTGAATACTATTAGATCCACAAACCATCTAGAGTACATGTGGAGTAGCCAAAGGGTGCCCAAGGATCCAATAATGTAGTATTAAAAGGTTTGTCCAGACAATGAAAATAAAACGAGAACATATTGCGGCCCGTTTAAAAGAAAAAGGTGCACTCGCCGTCCTCTCTGCCAGTCTTCGGTTTTCTTCCAACTTCATCCAAACAGGACATCACCTCTGCAGCTGCCGTTTGGTTGCAGTGGTCACGTGCCAGTGCCTGATGTCACCGTTCAAAAGTAAGATAATGGCGGCCAATGGCACATGACCGCCAGAGTTGTGATGTCCTATTCGAACCATGGCCATAAAAAAAAAACAAAAAAAGAAGGGCAGAGAGTGAGGATGGAAAAGCACTGGATCTGAGGCAAAAGCAGAGGTGAGTATACTTTTTTAAAATATTTTATTTTAAATGGACAGCTGTATGCTAGTAAAAAACAAAGAAAAAAAAAAAACTTGACAACCCCTTTAATCAAAATAAGTAGTGTTGAGCGATTGCGTTGGCTATCGAGATCGAGCGATAGTCGATAGTCGGCCGCTATCGATAAGGTTTTTTGATAGTGAGCATCGTTTATGAGCGATTACCATTAAAGTCTATGGAGACCCAACAACACCTTCATTATTACACCCCAAACAAGGCTGGAGAAGCTGGAATTAACATCCACAACATTCAAATGGGTACATGCTACATCTTAGGCAACACACTTAGGTTATAAAATTCACAGAACCTTTCAATTCACCAGTGGTGAATATAGAATTGCTGTTTTAAGATTTACGTGGATGCTGCGTCAATGAACATGCTGGGTGCGCAAAGTCAAAAAACCACGTATCTTTGTTTTGGTATAATACACGGTATTTTTTGCACCTTTCAATTCACCTGTGGTGAATATAGAATTGCTGTTTAGATTTACGGGGATGCTGCGTCAATAAAACATGCTGGGTGCGCAAAAGTCAAAAAACACGTAAACTGTGATGTTTTCTTACGATACACTGTATTTTTGGCAACAAACAACCTGTGCTGACTACAAGATTGCTGGTTTGTAATTTAACTGCAAGGTGGATATATCAACAGTCACAGGTGTAATGGGTAAAATTGAACACCTATCTGAAATGTATTTCGGAAATAAAATTTGGGGTTTTGCACCTAACAAAGAGACTGCAGTTACTAGAAAAGATGTTTATTTCCCAAAATAAGTTCAGGCTGCCAATATCCAGGAAATATTTCAATAGCAAATGTTAATAAAGATATTCCACTACAATGTCTACACTAAGTCTTGGTGAACTTTAAAACCCATGTTCTTTTAATAGGCTTTCTGTGTTCGCCGGGGGGGCCCCCCCCCCCGTCCCACCCCCGTTAAATTTACGGGGAGATGCGTTTTAAAAATTTCCCTTTACTAACTACATAAAAGTTAAACCCCTAATCTAACTAAATTAAGGATCACAGTAATAAAAAGGGGTTTCTCTGTGCAAAAAAAAGAAAATTTCGTGAGCTGTTTGGACAGCAAGCGCGGCCTACCCATGAGAGCGAGAGACACTGGTGAAACGGGAAAACGTGTTATGTAAAACGGGGTTTATGTGATTTTTTCAGCAATCGAAACCATACAACCTAGAGTGACACAATCTAACCCTCCATTTTAAATTCATTTGTGGCCGCCCAAAAATTAAGGAAGCCCAAAAAAAAGCGCGTTTTTAAAAATGATGCAAGATTTTAACCTTAATTTATCGCATGATCTGGAAATTTCGATACCATAAAAACCTTCCCCGATTTCAACTTTGTCGAAAAAAAACCCAAACACTAAAAATAAGTAATGCCAATGATGTAGGACAGCCATTTTTCTCTCCCTATGGAAACAACAAGCATGCTCTGCAAATTGATATTCCGCAATGGACTGCACTCAGCCTAACCATTTTTGCACTCATGGCCATTTTCTATATTAAAGCTATGTCTAACACCACAGGTCACTGTCGGATTTTAAGGATTCATATTTTGTTTCCGTAAAAATCACTGTACCTGGCTGCATAACAGCAATAAAAAACAGGCTGTATCTATCCAGACAGTTTTTTAAAAACCGTTGGGTTTTGAAATCCAGCAGAACAGCAAAAGTTGATATTCCCGGGTTTATTTGGATTTGCCGTCGGCCCCGTCTTGAATGTATGGGCCCAAGGGGAAACCGAAAACGCCGCGTTTTTTTGGCCCAAAACTGCGCCAAAAACCAGGGGCCCCCAAAAGCAAAAAGCTGTTGGAGTTTGGACGGCATTTTGACTTTGCTGGTGGGGGTTTTTCCAGGGAACTTTTTTTTTGGGACAGTTAGTCAATAAACAAATGTTAAGCAATAGAAAACAATGCTGAACTGTACCAGTTTGATGGTTATTTAGTGGTATCGTTTTTATTTTTTTTTTCGTTGTTATGTTTCCAAAACCTCATTTTTGATTTACGTCCCCCGAAAAAAAATTTTTTATAATAATCAATAACAAAATGAACATTATCACTTCATTACCAATGATTTCTATTGCAGAGGATCATCATGCAGCTGTTTGCTTTGGAAACAGCATTCTGTATCACAGCCTGAAGTTGTGTGAATCTGGTAACCGTGAAGTCCGAAAACTGCCACATTTTTACGTATGCCCCACTGTGTCACACGCACCACTACAGGGTTAGGCTATGTTTACACGGCTTAAAATGGGACATATTTCAGTCCCGTAATTACGCGCCATACTGCGCGAATTACGGTGGAAATGTCCCAGTCATTACGGTAATCCACATTTTTCATAGAACTATGGATTTACGTCTCCTTTCCCTGCTCGGCGAATACGCCGCGGGGGGAGATAAGCGACAGGTCATTTTCTAGTAATGATAGTCTATGGGCCGGCGAGACGCCGGACCCCGCTCCCACCCCCGTGGCGTAATTGCGGACCCTTTAAAAACGCCCGCAAATAAGCCCTTTTGATCATTGCCTTAGTTCTATATAAAAATAAGAAATATCCAAAATAATACAGGGCTCCATTGGGTAATCAAAACGGTCCCCAATGCGACTAAGAAACTGCAATGGCAAAAAGACTTTTCAGTTCGGTCGCCATTTGCAACTAGACGTGTTGGCCAATTATATCTTTTTTTTAATCCCCTTAATGCATCTTCACATGCGTGTATGTGGGCTGTGCTGGTGTATTACCACATGATCACTGCAGAAGCCCAGCTGTCACTGCCATGACCGAAGATAACCATGATCCCGGATGTTCAACCCCTTACTTATCCTAGTCAATAGTGACTGTGGCAGCTAAGGAGTTTGACAGCGGGAGAGGGCACCTCCACCATGCGATCGCAGGGTCATAATGGTTGCCGTGATAAGTGGAGGTCAAACAACGGCCTCTAATCTGTCTATAGTTTGTTTAGTTGATAGTGTGCTGCTGATATTGGAATGTGTATGTATATTGCTGCCACACCAGTGTGCAATTATGCTCACTTTTTCAAAAAAGTTTTGGGATGTACAAAGCCAAATATTGTTTTCTAGCTTGTGTATGGGGGAGTGGCTGCCTCCTTGTTGGATTTTCGCACTCCACCCACCTTCACAGGTTTTGAAATCAATGCAGTGTACTTAGTAGCTGGAGCCTTCACTCCCTGAAGTATAGAGGTCTGAACAGGCCCTAAAGGGAGAAACATTAGTGTAGGACCACCTGCATTTGAGGTCCCCTTGCTGACTGGGAGGTGGGCTTAAAGGAGTTGTCTCATTACAGGCTTTCAGCCTACTTCAAAGTGTCTGACAGCAAAGGATTTTTGAATTCAGGGGCGTGCTTCTTGTCTGCCTCTTCTCCTCCCCCTTCCTCCCTCCCCTCAGCACACAGACAGCTCTCCTTCTATACAGCAGGGGGAGGGCGAGGGGGTTTGCTGCCAGAGTTAACCCTGTGTGAGCCTGCCTAGATCTGCTACTCACTGCTGAACCAGCTGCATGGAGTCAGGAGACAACAGGGAGAGGGCTGATCTGAGTGTGGAGAGGTCTGTGAAGCTGTGTATGTCAATAGCAGAGCAGGGGGGATGCAAGTGTTCCTATACCCCCTGCTTATCATACAAATCTCCACATTTCCAGCAACAACAAACAAACCCTATTCCAACAGACACAGGGCAGCTGTGAAGTGTGTTACTATAATCACAATGGGTCACTAATACAGCAGAGCAGGGAGGGATATGAACCGTTCACATGCTCCCCTGATCTGTTCTATTATCATAGTCAAAGCTCCACAGACACTTCACTGCTGTCACATCTATTGACCACAGATCAGCCTCACCTCTGCTCTCCTCAATCTGTGTAGAGAGCAGGAGGGAGCAGGCACACACAGGGTTAATCCACACAGACACAGAAGCCAGAGTCCTCCCTTCCCTACAGAAGCATACTATGCGGGAGGGGCTCTGTGCTCTGACCTGTATTCAGAGGCTGATGAGTCACCAGACCTGACAGCCATTGAGATAAAGATCAACAGGTCAGCTGCTATAGTGATTTCAGGAGCTGATGCACTACTACTACCAGGGATAACTCGAAATCAGTAGGACATTTGTAATAAACATATATTGCAAAGCTGCTTGTTTTTTAAAGATCTTTTAATTAAAACCCAATCATTGTAACAAGACAACCCCTTTAAGCAGTTGTGATAAAAAATGTCAACTAAGAACCTCAAAAAAATTTCATGTATTCTATGTAGCAGAAATGCAAAAATTTCCTATGTACCTTGTGATAGTTTCTTTAGTTGATAGCGTGCTACTGATACCCTGTTTCTTTCGAAAATAAGACACCCCCAAAAAGAAGACCCAGTGCATTTTTAGTTATGAAATTCAGAGTTTGTCTGCTTATGCTGATGTTTGTGATGAAATCAACACAGTATATTAATACATGTTGATGTTTTGTTCAACAATAAATGTGAATTATTGTTCATAGAAAAAAAACATCCCCTAAAAATAAGTCTTAGCTCGTCTTTAGGAGAAAAAATTAATATAAGACACTGTCTTATTTTTGGGGAAACGGGCTATTGGAATGTGTATCTTAACTGTCTATGACATAGGCCTATCAGAACCAGCCCGGAGGCTGCGCCTGGCAGGATGAATGACAGCTGTATGCTACCAGGGGTGTAACTAGAATTCATAGGGCCCCATAGCATAATGAGATGGGCCCCCACCAACAGGAAACTGAAACAGCAGCATAAGTAGCAATATTAGGTAAAATTAATAGAGCAATATAGCAAAGAACCCACATAGTAGAGCTAGAGAGCAGAAACCAATCAACTTGTTATTTCTTAGAAAACGGTACAATGTTCTTAGACATCAGTGGGCCCCTTCAACCTCTGGGCCCCATGGCCCACTGTACTGCACTGTATTATACCAGCAATAAAACAATCCCTGAGTCTAGTCCTATAGTTTTATTTTACTTTATATGGTACGTTTTTCTCATATTAGTTGTCTTTATTCCTATATAGCGGGACAAGTAAAAGAATTTTTACAAAGTTAAAAAAAAAAAAAAAAAGTTGTTAAAAAATAGTTTTAAAAAAACATGAAATACACAATCCCTTACCCATTACAAATGCTTAACACTGAAGGGAAAAGTCCTCGCACAGCTCTCTGGAAATAAAATTTTAAAAAAAGTCATGGCTACTAGAATATAGCAATTCATAATCATTAGAAAAAAAAAGTTTTTATTTAGCAAAATTTCTACAACAAGAAAAAAGTATATAAATTGGATACCACAGTAATTGTATCAATCCAACTAACATAACAATTTATACTGCATGTAACAAAAAAAAACCACTACAAATAACTACTTTCTTAAACAGCGACATCAACACTGAGTTGTATTTCTCTGTGGTGTCCTCTACTGTGTTCCAATAAAAAATGGATTAAAATTGAAGATCTTCAAAAAAAAAAAAAAAGTGTATATTTTATCTTCACTCTGCTTACATTCTTGTTAGGCACCGAAAGAGTTAACAAACTTCCTAAATAATGTTTTAAATACTTTGGGAGTTGACTTTTTTGGGGGGTGACAGCCACATCAGAACTGAACTTATCCTTAAAGGAGTTTTGCTACAAAGTGACTTCCTTACCTGTTATCTGCTCAGGACAGAAGATAAACATGCTGCGCCATGAACTGCTGCAGGGGGTCGAGAGAGGGTGTCCCGAGCAGAGCGAGTGAGCAAGGGAGCGTCTGAAATGTTTTCTAAGATAATTGAATTACAACTAGTGGATTCTCTATACAGCAGAAAGCCTCATACACTGCACATTTCTCCCCACCCCCTTGCAGAGCAATGTTTACTAAGATAATTACATTACAACTAGTGGATTCTCTATACAGCAGAAAACCTCATACACTGCACATTTCTCCCCAGCCCCTTGCAAGCTCTTCATGTACCCTGTCATCAGATAGAAGTGCAAAACGAAGCGCGGCCAATCAGCTCCGGTATATCTATGTAAAACTTTATATACTAAGGCATGTAAAAAAGCTTGAGCTCTCACAGTCTTCACTTTTTGTAATCAATATATTTAGAAGTTTACTTAAATACCATTAGGATTCCAATCTAAATACATCGTGGCATACCCTTTAAAAAAAAAAAAAAAAATAAATAACGTTTGGACAAAAGTTACAGAGGTTTTCCAGGGTATTTTTTTTTTTTTTAATAAATTGAATCTGCTTCACTTTTAAAAATAAAAAATAAATAATTCTATATGTATTTTTATTTATTTTTCTAGAAATCATTTTAGTTTGGAGCACTGTAATCACACAAGACTGCATTTTGCGATAGTGGTCTGTCTCTTTACACTTTAATGAATAAAATTTAAAAAAAAATAAGTACATTAAAAAAAAAAAAAAAAAAAGCATAAAGCCATATAAATGTAACAGCGGCAAAGAGGAATGACAGATGGGACAGTAATAATACAGACCCAAACAGGGAGTAATGTATTCTCTCCCTGTGCAGCGATGGCCTTTTAGGAAATGCTCGCTTTTTCCCCACACACACTCAGCAATCACTAAGAAGTTGCTAGTGTCCAAACCACCAGCGCAAACAAGACAACCAATTATAAGAACACCACAAAAGGCTCCCAGCACCCTGGTCTCACCAGTGCTCTGAAAGCTAATGCCTGGCTTTCTAAGGATGGAAAAGGTCAGCCGCAGTTAATAATGATGTTTTATAAGAGGAGAACATTTTCAAGGACATGGACTGTAGAGCTGAATTGTACAGGAAATGATAACTGCAGAAAGGAATTTCATAGAATCCAGATGTACCACAGAAGAAAGGAAGTTTCAGGGGGACTAAAAAGACGTATACAAAACAGTGGGCAGGAGAAAGGAAGCGCCAATGAACGAGTCCTCAGCTCATCTTGAAAAGTCATCTCTATGGAGGTGGCCCTGCTAACAGTCTTAGGGCTTGTAAAAAGGCAACTGCGACAAAAAAAAATACAAAAATTAAAACTTCCTTATGGGACATCCTGGCCCAAACCAGCAAATCAAACCACTTACACAAAGCACAGCGGACAAGATCATCCCGAGTAATAGGAGAAACGTATAGCAATAATTAGTATGTATAGCACAAAAACAAGAATTTGCAATAATATCATGTGTAGCATGATACTGGCCATAAAAACTCCTGCGAGAGGGTTAAAAGAGGTGGTCTCACCATGCTGTTTCTCATAGCCACAGGCAACTTCAGAATTACCCTTAAAGGAGTTGTCTCACTACAGGTTTTCAGCCTACTTCAATGTGTCTGGCAGCAAAGGATTTTTGAATTCAGGGGCGTGCTTCTTGTCTGCCTCTTCTCCTTCCCCTTCCCCCCTCCCCTCAGCACACAGACAGCTCTCCTCAGACTGCAGTAACTTCTATACAGCAGGATGAGGGCGAGGGGATTTGCTGCCAGGGTTAACCCTGTGTGTGCCTGCCTAGATCTGCTGCTCACTGCTGAATCAGCCATACTGAGTCAGGAGACAGCAGGGAGAGGGCTGATCTATGAGTGTGGAGCCAGAGGTCTGTGAAGCTGTGTATGCTAATAGCAGAGCAGTGGGGATGCAAGTTTTCCTATACCCCTGGGCCCCTGCTTACCATACAAATCTCCACGGACATCTCAAGCCAGAACAAACAAAACCTATCAGAACAGACACAGGGCAGCTGTGAAGTGAGTTACTATAATCACGATGTTTCACTAACATAGCAGAGCAGGGAGGGATAGGAACCGTTCACATGCCCCCCTGATCTGTTCTATTAGTATAGTCAAAGCTCCACAGACACATCATGAATTATAGTAACACACTTCACTGCTGTCACATCGTATGACCACAGATCAGCCTCACCTCTGCTCTCCTCAATCTGAGTAGAGAGCAGGAGGGAGCAGGCCCACACAGGGTTAATCCACACAGACAGAAGCCAGAGCCTCCCTCCTTCCTACAAGCATATGTGAGGAGGCTTGTGCTCAGACTGATTGAGAGCTGAGATCACGACTGGCAGCCCGTGAGATAACAATCAACAGGTCGCTGCTATAGTGATTTGTAGGAGCTGATGCACTCTACTACCAGGGATAACTCAAATCAGTAGGACATTTATAATGAACATATATTGCAAAGCTGCTTGTTTTTTAAAGATCTTTTAATTAAAACCCGATCATTGTAGCGAGACAACCCCTTTAATGGTTAGGCTGTGGGTGGTTCTATAGCAGTGAATAGCCTACCAGTTCTTTTAATTGCACCGATATCTATAGTGTACAGAGCTTCAGAGCTCAAAGTAAACAAAAGTAATCTCCTTTGTTTGTTAGGGATAACACACTCTTATCTCAGACTGCCAGCAGTCCTGTGTGCTGACCTCTGGTAATGTTACTCCCTGCTCACAGGTAAAACAAAGAGCAGATAGAGAAGGGGAGAGCAGGACGGTAACCAGAGAAAACTGTTTTCACCCCCAGAGCAAAAAAATCTCTTTTAACCCCTCCTGTTCAGGGAAAAATAAAAAAAAGTAGAAATTTAATTTAAAAAAAAAGTTTTTTAATTTAATTTTTCCCTACATTTTTAAAGCAAAGGGTTTTGTAGTGAGAAAGCCCCTTTAACATTCATAAACAACTCTCAGAAAAAGTTTTAAAAATTTTTAGACGTATTAATGTTTCTAATTGCGGAAAACTGCATTAAATCACTAGAAGGGGACCCCTTTTCCCCATTCTCTTTAGGCCCGGGGCATGATTAAGAGTTGCATGGAGTGAAGCCATAGATTAGAAGAAATAAATTTGTTTTTAATAAAGGATTAAAATGTTATTATTAAAGCACAATAAAACCCTTTAAAATTCCCACTCAGTTTTTTCCATACTATAAATGATTTGGGGGTGAAGACTTTAATCAGGCCCACCACCCACAACAAAAATACTTTGAAAAAAGCATAACCTCAAAGCAGACATTTCTATAAAATGTGCCCAGTGCCATTACCACTTTTTTTTGGGTTTGGAAAGGACACACCTAAAAAAAAGGCCCTCCTGAAAACCTTCCCCTTTTAACCCCCCCCCAAAAACCTTCTTAAGCTAAACTAATGACTGAAAGGCCTGATTTACCTCATTTCCCTCCCCCTACTCTCCCTGTGGCATTGGGCACCAAGTGTGCTGACAGCGAGTAACAGAGATAGCTGGAGTCATGTCCCAGCCATGGCTGAGATCAAACAAAACACATACAAAAAGGTTGCACGAAGTAAAATTTTAAACCCAAACAGCCCGCTCTTTACCCAAATTTTTTTCTGAATTTGATAAATCGGTTTTAATTTTTGGGTTGCAGGGGGAAGTCACGTGACTTTTTCCAAAAGAACTTTTCACTTCCAAAAAAGTAAATGCCCGGGAAACGTCCCATGATTTGCTCCCGCCATTCAGAGCTGCATTGGGGATTTTTTGGGCCCGTAAAAGGACCGGGAAGAGGATCGCCCACCAACAGCATTAGAAGGGGAAAAAAATTTCAAAAAAAATTTCGAAAATTTCCCAATTTTTATTTAGGGGCAAAAAATTCAAAAAAATTCAGAATTTTCTCCTAAAAAAAGCCAAAATTAAATTTTACTTTTTTAAAAGGGGTTGCCCTCACTACAAAGAAACTTTCAAATTGTAGGGAACACTAAATAAAGATTTTTTTTCCCAAATATTTTTGGCTTTGTTCATCTTTTTTTTTTTAAGGAGCTATAAGTGATTTTAAAACCTTCTGGGGTTTTTAAACGGGTTTTCCCAAGGGACCGACCTGGGGTACCCCTTTTTTCCCATGCGTCGTTCTGATAGCAGGAAGTGACATCATAAATTTCCCACATTAACACCGGCAGTGTAAAAGAGTTTGTGTGTTATTTTAAATTTTTCGACAAAAGATAGAAATTTAACGTTTACATTGGGTTTCAAACTTCCCCCGACCCAGAAAAAGGAAATTTATTTTAATCTAGATTTTAATAAGCATTTTTAAACAGAAAATCTAAAATACACTAAACCCAAAATATGCTTTTTTAAAAAGAAAAGCTTGCCCGGGGAAGTGACAAGAAAAACCCATTTATATTTCATTCATGCACCCAAAGAAACTTTGATTTTTAACAACCCGTTTAAAGTTTTCCCGGGTTTTTGAGGTTTACAAAAATGTTTAAAATTGCCCCAAACCAGCACTGTAGCTGTTCAATAAAAAAAATCCTCAAAAACACAAACCATGTCAAATTTAACTGCCCGCAAAAGAAAAAAATTTTAAAACAAAATGTATAGCCCGAAAACAACAGGAAAACCCTAAAATTACAGGGGGACAGAAATGGAGCAGGCAACATGGCAAGTTTAAAAATTGCCCCCAAGGAAAAGTAAAAGAACATTCCCTCGTTTTTTTCGGGCTTTTCAAAATTGTTATGCTGTTTTTCAAAAAAAAAAAAAAAAAAAAAAAAAAAAAAAAAAAAAAAAAAAAAAAAAAAAAACTAAAAAAAAAAAAAAAAAGGAAAAACACAGATGAAGAAGGGGTTAAATTTTTACTGTTACATCCTGCCAACACAAACACTGGGGAAAAAATAAAAGAGCAAACCCGTGCCATTTTCCCCTAGACTCCCTTTTATGAACTTGAGGAACAATATGTTCAAAAATATTTCCTGCACCTTTTTGGGATGCGAAAAAACGGGGAAAAACTGTCCCTGGCCCGAAAATTTTCCAAACTGCCCCCTTTTTTGGGGTATGTCCCCCTACTAAACACAGAAAGAGGGCTGTTTTTTTTAGCCCTTTTTCCTAAAAAAAAAACGCTGAAAAAAAACGACAAAACACTCCCATAGAAATTGTACAGTTAAAAAAGTCCGGTGTCCCCAAAAAGGGAAAGTCTTTTTTTTCTGCCCTTTTTTTTTGCTCGGTTTTTTTTTGAAAAAAGTTACTTTAGCCCGGGCAGAAAATGAACTATTTTTATTCTATGTCTGGGTCTTCACCGCAAACCCCCAAAAAAGTCCGTTTTTATGTTTTTTTCAGGGGTTTTTTTTACAATGGGTGTGGGATTTTTTTGCAAAAAAACCCCGCCAAAAAAAGCAAAACCCGGGAAAAAAAAGGGTGGGGGTTTTTTTTAGAAAAACCCGTTTTTATGAACATTTTTAAATATTTGGGTTTTCTGGTTGTTTTTTTGTTCCCCCTGCACTATTGACATAGCCTTAGGCTGCCGTTCCAACCACCGGCAAAAAAGGGCCAAATACCGGTTCGGGATTTTCCCAATTGGGATCCTTTCTTTCCCCACGAAAGGGGGGGGCTTTTTTTCTGCAGTTTTTGCGGGGTTTAAGCCGCCCCCCCTTCCCCCCCACATTTTCCCGTTCGCCCCAAAAAACCCGGGGGGAAAAATGAACAAATTTTTAAACATATTTAGGAATTTCTGGCGGAAATCCGGAAAAACCCTCGAAAATCTACTGAAATCCCCGCCCCTGGGGACGGGGCCCCTTTTGGGTAAGTTCACACTGCGCAATTGCCACAATTATGGAAAATTTAAAGCTCTCATAAGACCCAAGAACTACGCCCGGGTTTTCCCCGGTACATAAAGCGGGTTAACCCCAAGCTGGGGTTTAAAGGGGGCCATTCCCCCCTTCTTCCCCCCCCGTTTCTTTTTAAAAGGACTGTGTTTTAAAAGAATGCCCCCTCCCCCTTTTTTTCCTGGAAGGTTTCAAGGAAGGGGGGTCTAAACCCCTTTGTTTTTGAAAGGCCCCCCCCCGTGGGCATAAAAAAGCCTTTTTTGGGGGCAAAACTTTTAAAGGTTTTCCCCCAAATTGGGCCCATAAAAAACTGCATGTAAAGGGAAACCGAAAAAAGGAAAGGACGCCCGGGGGAACATTTCTTTTCAACATGTTCCTAAAACTGCCATTTCCCAAAAAAAGATCCCAAAAAAACGGGGTGGGCCACAGTCTAAAAGTCAAGGGATTTCAAAACAAATCGGATTTGCAACAGTTTTAGAATCCTAAAATCCGTAAATACGATCGTTTTTGCATGCGGTGTACACATAGCCTTAGAACAATTAATAATAGGATCCAATTAGCTCTTCCATTTATTTGGTCTGCACAAAATCAATGGGGCCAGGGCCCCCATCTTACTTCACTACACCATAAACTCTAAAACACTATAATAAATAACATGAAACGAAAACGAGCCGCTGCATATCCACCAAATTTAATTTAATTAGAAAAATAACTTCTTAATTTTGGAGCAACATGTTAAAGAATATACTGCACACAAGTATCCGAATACCCAGCAAGGAGGACATTGGAACATCGGCCCCGGGGGACTGGAAAAACAACCGCTGACGCTTTTTTTGGGAAAAGTGCTTTTCCTTTTTCATAGCTCACTACTACTGAATGTTCCGGGGCTTAAAATCTCAAATGTAACAAGGTCCCCATGACCCGCTCCTTTCCCCCAAATCGGGCCAAAAGTAAGAAATTTATATAAAACACATAAAATTTCCCCCAAAAAAAACTAAAAAAAAATCTAGGGAACCCAAATATGAGAAAACAATTCGAACATTAAAAAAAATACCTTAAAAAAAATATAAAAAAATCTTGTCTTATGTTCAAACCTTTAAAGGGGTTTTTAGTGTTCAACCCCAAAAAAAAACCAAAGTATTCCCTACTAAGTAACTTTTCATGTCAGAATTTCCCCCCCCTTTTTTGGACCGGGAAAAACTTTTTCCCTTTCCCAGGGAAAAAAGGGGACTAGCGTTCCCCACCCCTGTGGGCTCGGGGGAAGTGTTTGGAAACCATGGAGATACCTACGGTGTTTCCATTTCTCCTAGAATCCGACCCGAAAGTCGGGCCCAAAACCGGTTTTAAGAGTCCAATGGTGCAACCCCATATTCACCCGACAATATTAAAAATTTTTCCAAAAGGTTTTACCACATACTGCTTATTAAAAATTTGGGTAAATCCCCTATATGTAGATTTTCCTGTGGGAAAAAAAGGAAAAATTTGGGCCCGAATTAGAGCAAAAACCGCAAGACATGCATCTCCTATGTCCCCGTTTAAAAAAGGCGGTAGAGCTAAGCCATGTGTTCTGATTTGCGGGAATAAAAAGACTAGGTGACAGCAAGGTACCTAATGTGGGGGCTTTTCTTGAGATATAGCGTACTCCCTTACTTAAAGAGAACCTATCACATAGGTTATGCCCCCTTGCTGAGGACAGCACAAGCTAGTGTCAGACCTGCTGTTCCCAGCGCTGTGTCCCTTATTCTGTAAGATGCTGTAGTTTTCATATATTTAATGCTCAAATCTGCAGTTTTCAGCCAGAAGAGTATTCGAAAGAGTCATTCAAGAGAGGTCAGTTTTTTTCAAACCCGGCCAATCGAAGGCTAGCCCCGCCCACCTCAGCTGACAAACCTATTACTCGGAATAGGTAGAAACATGTGAATAACTGTCCGTGGGCGGGGCTAGCCTTTGGTGGGTGGAGCTAAAACTGCTCATGAATAAGATTTCAGGGGTAAATGCTCTAAAACTCCAGCATCTTACAGAATAAGGGGCACAGTGCTGGGTACAGCAGGTCTTACACTAGCTTGTGCTGCCCTCAGCAAGGGGGGCATAACCTATGTGACAGGTTCCCTTTAAGACACTTTGTAATTCGTCCAAAACTCTTAAAATGGATATAGGTTTCTTTACTGTAGAAACAATATGTTGGAACTGAGGACTATACGTTGTACAAAAAGTCAGACTGTTGTTGCAATGCCGACTCTGTTTGCTATTAGGTTTCTCCTTCAGCAAATTCCATCTGTCTAGTGTCTCTATCTTATGGCCAGCTGCCTCGAAGTCCTTGCTAGTATAGCCTCTTTGTTGTAATCTGTTTTTAGTTTCTACCTGACAAGCTTCATATCTGGCATCTTCTGTACATTTTCGCCACACCCTGACTAATTCTCCAAACGGGATACTTCTAATTACATGGTTCGGATGTCACGAGTTAGATAATAAAATGGTGTTTCTAGCTAAATCTTTTCTATATGAAGAAACTTTGACTGTGCTACCGACTTCGCCTACAAGAGTGACATCCAAAAAGTTGATCGAGCTCACCTCATGTACTGAGGTAAAGCGTAAATTGCAAGTATTTTTGTTGATATACTGTACGAACTGTGGGATAATATCCGTACCCCCCCCCTCCCCCAGACCAGTAGCAGGTCGTCTATATAGCGACCGTACCACCTGATCTGGGGGAGAAACGAAAATCCTCCTCCCACACTGCCATGACAATATTCGCAAGAGAAGGGGAAAATCTAGCTGTAATCTAGATTATAATAAGTAACTTGCAAGCTTAAAGGAATTAAAGGGGTATGTATAAACATCCCTGAAATTTATGAGATATCCACAGGATACACCATAAATCTTTGATAGATTAGGGCCCAACCTCTGGGACCCATCTCCAGAACAGGACTCTCCCAACCCCTTCCACATCCTGCTTGGTTGTGTAACCATTGTGAATGAAACGGTCCTTCTTCCTCTAACTTGTATTAAAGTTCCAAATACAGCCAACCATACTTGCGCCACTGAATTTGGGAAATCTACAGAAATCAATGAAATTGGCTGTAGTTATAACTACCAGTTAAAGAACAGCTGTCAATCTGCTCTGTACAAAGCAACACATAGCAGTACAATGTCGCCGTAAAGGGGTTTTGCCACAATCTCATTTCATACCTCCTGCATCCAGTTCTTCAGCTCTGTGTGCTCAGAAAGGGGCGTGTGTGATTTGTTTGAATTGCATATCATGTGACCCAGCTGGATGACATCACCAGGCCTTTCCTCTCTGTAGTCAAAGAAAGGTCTGTTTATGTGTAGAACTGTGTACCTCAGAGGTAACATTTTTGCTTTACAGCACAAGGTTCCTTGGTTCAAATCCCTGCAGGAACTTAACCTGTGAACTTTTTTTCTCTTTATCAATGCACATACCTGATTGCGGTTCTTCTTTTTTTTATTTGCACTGTTTGACTAATTACTAGGGGTACAGAGGATGAGAGTAGAATAAAAAGCACCTGGGGGTTTGAACATCAGTAGCTGCCCGAGAGGAAAAAGTGTTGTCTGAGCAATGTGCGAAGGGAAATGAGAAGTCACAGCCCCGGTCGTATCCCCCCGGGGCAACTGTTTAAACAATTTGGGTCCTAAAGGAAACAGCTTTAAAAAAAAACGGGGCAGAGTTTTTTTTAAAAAAGATGAAAGGTGAAAATTTTTTTTTATTTAATTTTTAAACGTCCCAGTCAATTTTTCTTCGTGGCAAAACCCCTTTTTGTATGCTGGAGTTTGGGCAAAGCCAAAAAATTCGCCAAACCGGGGTTGAAAGGAAAGCTAAGATTTTTCTAAGGAATACTATGCTGTTCTTTATGCCAGGAATCTTTTAAAAATCTTTATATTTCCGAATCCCAGTTTATGACATTATGTGAAGTTGTACAAATAAACTGACATGATGCATATATAGAAAGTGTGTCCTTTATAAATATACAAAACAAGGTAAAAGGGCCCATATGCAAAAATGCTGGCCCAGGTTTTTTACTTGGAATATAAGGGAAAATTTCGGATTTAAAGGGAAACCCCCTGATTTAGACGGGGGCACGGATTTTTTATAAAAAAGTTTTCCTTGATTTTTTGGGAAAAAGAGCAAAGGTTGCAACCCCAAACCTGATCAGAGTCCATAGCACAATGCTAATCAAAATCTTAGACCAATCAACATGGAAATATAGTGGGGCACATTTATCAAAACAGGCAAAATCTGCACCAAAAAAAAATGGCCCCACCCTGCTTTTCATCATTTTTTAAATTTTGTTTTTTTAGACACTTTCCCAGCACTTTTGTGCCTCCCCTATGAAAATTTGGGCCCCCTTGTAACACCCATTCGCAAAAAAATTGGGGGCATTTGTTTTTCAAAGAACCATTAAAGTTTTGTTTGACATTTTAACGTCGTTTTTTATCGAATTAAACAACAAAACCATGAAAAAAAGATGGCGCAATTTTTAAAGATGAAAAATATGCCTCAAAGGGCCCATTTATCCAGGCAAATTGCACCCAGAAAAAGTTGTATTTTGTTTACCCACATTTATTTGCGTTTTTAAAACATTTTTTTGTTGGTCCATCAAAGGGGTTTTGGCCTCTGAAAAGGGGCTTGGGCAATGTGCAACCCAAAATTTTGGCATAGTTTTGTAGATAAAAGTAAACTAACTAAAAAATGGTTTAAATTAGAAAGGGCCGTTTTTAAAACTGCGCCCCGATTTTTCTAAAACTATATAAATTGGGGGCATTTTAGGGGCTGTCTTTGTTTAAAAAGGTTGTCTCACTTCAAAAGGGTTGCCCTTTTTATGTTAAAGATCTCACAAAAACAAGTCCTTTTGCAATTTTGTGTCCCTTTAAAACAAAGTTCAACCCTGGCAATTTTTGGACGTAACCCGCCCCGTTTAAATTTTCGCCGTACTGCACCCAAATCGGGGGGAGATACGTTTTCAAAAAAATTTTCGGTAATCCCCAAATTTCATAGAGAACTATGGATTATGTCCCCCTTCCCCCGTGGAAAAAAACGCTGGGGGGGAGATAAGTGACACGTCAAAATTTTTCACAGCGTTTTAAAGAAAGAATGTCTATGGGGCCGGGGGGGCCGACCCCCCGCCCCCCCCCCCCTCCCAGCACCGGCCCTAATTTCGGGGGAAATACGTCCCCGCAATTAACCGTGTGAACAAAGCCCAACCGTATCCTACCTATACTGAGATCTCCCCTCTTTACGGGGACTGCATCAGCACCCTCATGAGCGCAAAAGCTACAGACCTGTTTTAAAGCTAGACCTTGATAGCTGACAGCATCTGGCTTCTAGCTGCAGCCTTTAAGGAAGCCAGGTAAACACAACCCCTGAATTCAAGAGTGAAATCAAGAAAGCAAGACTGAGGTAAGATGAATCAATGCAGTGAGACAACCCTTTTAGGTTTACGCTGTCTTACAGCTAGACACTATTGATAAATGTGCCCCATTGTGTCTATGTTATAGTATGTAGGAGTAATCAACAAAGACACACTTCAATCAGATTTAGGTAATCTGGAGGCCCCAGTTGTAAACAATTACTAAAGACAGAAGGATTCAGCAGAAAAACTTGCATATGAGGCCCTGCCTTTCCCCTGCAAGGGATGCAGCTTCCAACAACCTCTGTTCCTGCTAACGCAGTAAATGAAAAAAAGCTACAAAGAATAAATTGACCAACACTATATATTAATAAACTGTACTGTACTTATCTACTGATCTTGGCAGATGAATGAAAAGGGCAAGAGTGAAATTCATTTACAAGAAACAGGATATTTGGTAATTCAGTAGAAATACGGTTCTCACAAAGATATGGTCAGACCTTAAACGACAAGAATAGACTTCAATAGCTGCTGTAGACTGCATCAGAGAACAGCACTTATATAAAGTTCTGGTAACACTATCATTAGGTGATATTCTGTTGGCATTTTTATATTGTGGGGGCTTATTGATCAGCTTATACGCTTATCAGCTAATCTATTCTTTCCTGAAAAATTGGTAATGAAAATGTGGAGAACTATAAGCCGACGTCCTACCTCATACACGGGAGCGGGGGAACACAACACACATTCACAAACGCTCGCCAGTAAGGTGGGAGAGAGGGAAGCGTGGGGGGTGAGTGGGGCTGGCGAGAGTGGGGGGGGTTTCATGTCAGGTGCTCGATAGTTTTCACCACCCCCGACCCAACAGTGAGCGTGAGAAAGGAAGAACCACCATCCCGAGGCATATACAACACTACTCTCATCTACTCTCTCTTCATCTCGGAATCACCCAATATCAATCGAACATGACTCTCGATCACATTATCTCACCCGTGTATACTAGCTATACAACACTTGTGGGCGTCGGGTTTGAGGCCATCACACTTCTCGCTATCTCTATATAAGAATCTATACAACTGTTGTGTCGTGAACTAGAGGTTGTGAAGACAAATTAGGAACGTCCCAATAACAAAAACACCGTCAGGAGAGCTACACGAGCTATCCCTCGCGGAACTGCTATAGCACTCACACACCGCTAAGAAACCCTCCTACATCTTTCACCTCGACCCGAACACACTACACTATAGAAGAATTTATTACTAAAAATCTAACACAATCAATGACACATGAAAGGTTAATTACATTAGCGACGCAAATATTCTACAATGGGTAAGATGAAGATGTGTGGACAAGATGTTCCTCAAATGAGCCACTAAAAACTTAACAACAATGCAAAACAATATCCTCACTCACTAGCGCGAGTGCGAGAGATTGAGGATGATAGAGCGTAGATGTTTTAATAGGTTTTACACAGACCTATTAATGAAATTATTCAAAAATAATTGGAAGTTGGGGAATTAGATATCATCGCTACTGGGGGGGTAATATTGGTTAGGGAAATTATATGGTTTGTGTGTGAGGGGGGGGGGGTTGTTTTGGTTTGATGGTGTAGGGAAGGGAGGATATTTTTATATGATTTTGATATTTTTTAGAATGTTTGTATAAATGTTGTGTGTGGTATGTTTATAGAGAGGGTTGTTATAGTGAAGGATATTTAGTTAATTATGTTTTTATAATGTTTTTTTGATGGATAAGGTTGGGTTTGGGGGGTGATGGAAAGGTTTGGGGATGTTTTGTTATGTTTTATTGTTAGGGATTGGTGGGGATGTGATTTATTAGGTGGATATGGGGGAAGTTATTAGGGTATTTGTGGGTAGAATGAGTAAAGGTTGATTATTATAGGGAAGTTTAAGGGTAGATGTGTAAAAGAGTGTTTGTGGATTGTTTTATATGTTTTATTGGAGGTTTGGAAAGGTGGGGGTGGGTAGAGGGGATGATGAGAGTAAAGGTATTTTAAAGGGTGGATTATGATGTATGTGAGGTTATTGTGAGTATATGGTTGTTGTTGAAGTTTATTGGGGTGAGTAGTTGGGGTTATGTTAATATGTTGTGAGATGATAGTTTTGATAATAGTGAAGGGGATTTGAATTATTAGATGGGAGGGTTTATGAAATGTGAAGAATAGGAAGAATAGTTAGGGATATAAGATTGTGAGGGTGAATGGTGAAAATGGTGGTAAAGGTGGAAGAATGAATGGGGTTAAATGATGGGGAAGATTGGAGGGATGATGGATTGATTTTATAAAGGTTAATAGAGTACTATTGAATGTAGTGTGGGGTTTTTAAGTGTATTATATTATTTGTGTAGATGTGTTGATGATTATAAGTAGTTTTGGAATTAATTAAAAATGGGGTTTGATGGATATTTGGAGGGTTGATGATATAGTGATTGGGGTATATTGGTATTGTGTAGGTATTAGGAACGTTTTTAAAATTAGAATATTTTCTGAAGTTGTATTGTATTGTATAATATAGATTAATGTCTCTATACAAATGAAAAAAACTTGAGATTCTTAGTTCACACTTTTTGATTAAAAATATGCTTTAGCCACCCCCGAACTTCAATGGGATCTCAAGGCGGGGGTCCTCTACTCTATCTATATCTCTCATTATAGCCAATTCAGACTTCTCATTTCAACACCTCCCAATCCAGAGAAAAAAAAAAAAAAAAAAAAGGCACCAACCTGCACGCATACTGCCACTGATAAACAACCTGTAGGAGTGGCGGACCTCAGATAGCGTCCCAATAATTAGGTAAAACACGCACCTGCAGGGGAGATAAGTGACATGTCAATACTAGTGGCGAATACGCACCGCTAGTAATGAATGTCTATGGGGCCGCGAGCTGCCGAGTCCTGGCGTAATTGCGGGGCGTAATTATGCCGTGTGAACATAGCCTTATGAAACATACGAGCCGTGTTTGTTGCACCGAGCATGATAGACCTTGTGATGAGCCGACTTGGTTTTGATTTCATATTTTTGCCTGACTGTCCACCTCATTGCATTGGAATGGAGGGACAGACATCATTTCATGTTCTTCCAGCTGTCATCGACTCACATGATGCAGTTTGGCAATTATCTTGCCAGATATCACTCATCGGATGAGCTGCAATGAATGCTGTTCCTCTTTTCTTGAGAAATCTTTTCATGATCCTCGATTCAACAAGTGACACCTTTTGTTTTGTACTCAATCTAATAACTCACTGATTATATAGGGAATGTGGAGAACCGGTTGTAATTGGTAGTATAACAATAAGAAAAAGATTGTTCACACTAGGAGCAAAACAGTAACAATGCAGTTACATGACAAGAAGTCACAGAACCTAAGCATATGCTAAATAGTTGCAGGTCAACGTTATATATGAGCTAGCCAAGATGATTGTCTATAAAATGATGATGAGATATGAACTCTGAAAGTCAAAAGTTCAAAACATTGTTACCCTTTTGCTTGTCAGTGTATTAAACATTCTGCTCTTTTACTCCAATGCTGTAGGCTCCTATCTAAAAATAAGATGGGCGTTGAAAGTGAAAGAATAGAAAAGTGAAGTTCCCAGTGATCATCAATTGTTAAGTAATAATAGATCATACTATCCGGGTTCTTGACTATGATAATCTATTCCTTCCTTTTTTACTGATGGGCTTTGTATAGCTTTACTCCCTAGAGAAACTTTTGATACTATATAAAGCCTTTTAAATTAGAGGGAGTCCAGCTGTTTGTATACCTTATGCACATATTGTTGCACCAATTGTTTTGTCGACATTATGTTCTTATGTTCATTATGTTCTTATGTTATTTTTTGATTGTTTAATATTTTTGTCCTTAATAAAATTTTACTTTTAATATGGTATGTAGCCCTCTCTTTTGTGTTCCTGTATATTTTCGACTGGTAACCATATATTTTGATTTCTGATTTTTAGAGGTGTTGTATGTATATAGTAGGAAATTTATAGACTATGTTCACACGGCGTATTTGCAGGAGCGTAACTACTCCCCAGCAATAACGCCGTGTGGGACGGGGGCGTGGGGGCCAGCACCGTTTGCCGCCCATAGACTAAATCATTACAGCGGCGCGAATATGACGTCTGGTAATTTCCATGTCACTTATCTCCCCCCTCGCGGATTCCCGCCGAGCAGAAGAAGGAGCACGTAATACCATAGATCGTCTATGAGAACATGTATTACTGGGACGTATTCCAGGCATAATTCGTGCCACTCCGACGCTTAATTACGGACTAAATACCGTCCCATTTTAAGCCATGTGAGACATAGCCTTAAAGTTTTCTTATATAAATGTATTAAACAATCTGCTCCTATACCTTTTACCCCAATGCTGTAGGCCAAAAATTGTCAGCACTGAATCAGTGTGGAATCCACATGGATGGATGGATTTTGATAGTGGTGGATTTATAACTTATTTTCAGGAGGCAGATTGCCAGCCTCTATCTACATGTGTGAATCAGTGGCAAATTGCCTCAAAACGTGAAATGTGCCAGTTTTCTCGATGCAAAAAAAAAAAAAAAAAAAAAATCATAGAGGATGCCATTTCTGAGGCGGATACAGCAGTGAATCCACACCAGAAGCAGCATCCAAATCAGCCGTGTGATCGCACCCCAATTGATCATCTGTATGGACCAAGCAGTCGTACATACAGGATTCATGGAACAAGATGAAACCGTGACTCTTCTATTAATTGTCTTGATAAAGTTTCTTGCCATAGGTCATATGGTGCAAACATTTATGCTTATATCCGAAGAGTGCCGCACAGCACTTAATCTATAGCCACATGGTTTATCTTCTGGTTCCATTCTGCTGCTGTTAAATCAGAAAGAAAGGATGTCATACTAGAAGGGACATTCTTCCTTGAAAGACTGATGATAAATAAATGACCTCACAACCTCAAGTTACACATTTCCTTCTCAGAGCTTTAAAGCTAGAAGACATCCTCTCCTACAAACCACATGACCAAGTCTACTTTTATCTATTGTATTCAAATCCTGCACTGTCCCCCTCCAACAATGGAGTCCAAATGAAGCCAAAGGGGTCACAGCCACGCATATACGTAGTTACTGTCAAAATGGGAAACCTAATACTAAATAAAAGCAGCGTAAAAAACGTCTTCTCATATTACAAACAGCACTGACCGACTCTCAGCTGTCTCCCCTCTTGATGTTTCCCATGTTCCGGAAACTTGACCTGCTAAAGCCTTTAATTATTTTTCGCCTAACACCTTTTTACCTGCTAGCATCCCTCACAAAAAGGAGACAACGGGGTGAAAAGACCTCACAAATTTCACATGGGGAACCCAGGAAAACAACAAACAGGAACTAGAGGTGCTGAAGAGTACTGCATATTCCCGTTTTCTCTAGCTCTTAAAGGGGTTTTGCCGCAAAGTAAAATTGACGTGGCAAATTCGTAAATTAAATAATAAACATTTTCACCATTCATCATTATTAAAACTTCTGCACCAATTTTGTCTTAGCTGCTCCTTTACAAATCCATTGTTTAGCAGCTCGTCTCCATGGGAACTACCAGGGCTGAGAGCTTCTCAGTCCCTGGTCCACATGCACAGCACATCACATCTCCTCCTCAGGCTAGCTACTGGTGTTCAAACCCCCGGTGCTGTCAATCTACTTCCCCGTCCTCTGTTCTCCTTAGTAATTAGTCAAACTTTGAAATAAATAAAAAAGAAACCACAATCAGGGTATGTGCATGTGATAAAGAGAAAAAAAATCCACTAGTTTGGTGCAAGGTTGTAACTCTATAGATTACAATTGTAATACTCACCAGTTTATCTTTACACACAACAAACCTTTCTCTTTCTTTGACTAGAGAGAGGAAAGGCCTGGTATTCCATCCTGCAGGGGTCACATGATATTGCAAATTTCAAACAAATCACACACGCCCCCTGTGTGAGCACCAGACGAGCGAGCTGGAATGCAGGAGGCAATGAAAGAGATCGTATCAAAACATCTGTTAACCCCTTAAGCACCAGGCCTGATAAGGCCTTAACCACCAGCTAAATAGTTTAGTTTTTGCTTCTTTGCGTCTCAACAGTTGTAACTTTATTTTTTCAGGATGCAGTTGTATGAATACTTGTTATATGCTGGAGAAGTTGTATTTTTTTTTTGGGGGGGGGGCATAGGTTACATTTACATAAATTACTGGGGAAATTTTTTTTACTTTTTATTTTAATTATTGTCAGACAAAACAACCTGATTGAAAAATTCTACAGGTTATTATGGTCTTGTGGTTACCTAATATGTTTGGGGTTAGTTTTTCTTGTATGCACAATAATTTTATTACATTTTTTTGTTTTATTATTTATCGCTACACTTTGTGTTTTTTACTTCTCTTTAATCCCATTAGGGGAGAACTATTTTGCACTTTTTTTTTTTACATTAAGTAACGTATAAGCACTCTCCTGTATGCCAATACATTAGACTATGTTTCATTATAAGGCTATGTCTACACTGCATAGCAATCCGATCGTATTTTCGTCACTTTTAGTATCTTAAAAACGCCGAAAATACGATCATTCAGGCATCCCCATAGACCACAATAGAAAAAACGACCACATGTCGTTTTTTCTTCAATCGTCTTTCGCTGTCTTCCTACAATGTTAAGTATACACCATTCGCTTTCCATTTTTTTTCGGGCTTCGTTCCCATGACATATTTGTATGGGCCGATGGCAAAAAACGAGAACGGACTGCGGTTTTTTCCCAAAACGTGACAAAAAAAGCGGTCGTGCATCGGGAAAAAAAATGCCAACTTTCGCAGATGCAGTGTAGACCTAGCCTAACACAGACTACTACCAGGACAGCACACAGTGTGCCCTGATAGTCTTGCTATACGGACAGCCCTGAGGCTACTCTAGGTCCCCAGGGTTGACTGTATAGATATTCCCCCACGCTCAGTTGTGGTCACCCAAGTCCCAGTAACCCTATGGAGCAGGGGAATCCCATCGATTATGCCGCGGGCACAGCAGGGATTGAAGGCTTCCTCGGGTCCTTGCCGTTCACAGAGACTGCTCTAGGAATGGAGATGTTAATGACAGCAGTTGCTGGGAGCCGGAAAACCTGTCTTCAACAATGTCTCTCGCCGTCGCTGCAGGCAGAAGACATGCACCACATGGGAAGTCATTAAGGGGTTAAAATGGAATTCATTAAAGATCAACCTGGGGCCATTCCTGACATGTTTGTTCTACTTAATTTTTGTGTTTCCCCATGAAATAACAATTCTGAGACATATTATTTCACATCTCTGTGTGGTTCCTGTTCTCCTACAAATTTATTACAGATCCATCAGAAATGTTTTACCCATTTGTGGGGTGTTTCTGCATAGTATAACATTGCCCAATCACTGCTGCGACACAGTCCATATGCCAAACTGGAATGGTACACCCATCTGACAAGATTCAGTAATAAACAACTAAAAGCAGTAACAGAGAACAGCACAACACAGAGTTTTATAAGGGAAGAGGCTTTAGAGTTATTTACGAGGGGACACAAGTGTCAATGTTTGGGAGACGCCATGGTCCTTTTTAAAGAAGTTCTATAAAACGTCTATATATCTTAATGAAACAGTAAGCATCCAGTGAGTTAGGACCTAGAGAATTAGGCAGGAAAATACCACCCATAACAGTCCTTTTATTTTATTATGCCCTTTAACTCCTTAACGACCGCCCCACCTCTTTTGACGGCGGCATATTCAGTCGCTCGTCGCAGCGACGTCTTTAGACGTCTCAGCATGACACCAGAGTTTGTGGCTCCCGCGCCTCAGCAGCACTGCTATACAACTACAGACCCTGATCCCAGATCTATTCTGCAAGCAACCGGGGAGCGGAGGAAACCTCCGCGACCCGATTATTTAACCCTAGGATTGCGCGGTGGCGTTACCGCAGCGTAATCAAAGGGATCCCTGCTCAGTCAGGTGATCGGAAAACACAACAACCGGTACCTACAGAGCTCAGGGAACGGCTGCAACAACAGCTCTTGGGACCTAGCGTGGCCCCAAGCTGTCTGTGTATTAAGCCAAGTTACTAGGACGCAACTGTGTGCTGTCCAATCAATGCCTGTGTCAAACTGGACACAGATTAGAATGTATTAACATATAGAATATGCTAATATATTAACATAAGTGTAAAAAATAAAAAATAAAAAATGTTGAAAGAAACAGTTCTCCCTTCAGGTGAGTAAAAAAAAAAAAAGTGTAAAAAAAAGTGGTAAAACAAAAACAGAATAAAAAAATAAAAAAAAAAATAAATATTTAATGAAAAATAATTTGTAGCATGAAATTACACGCACAAAAAAAACCTACACATATTTGGTATCCACACGACCGTAATAACTTGTTAGATTATTTCTACAGATTATTTTTAAAAAAAAAATAAAATTACAAAATACTGCAATTATTTATAAGTGTACATAACTATTCCCATAAAGTACAACTGTGTCTCGAATAAAAGCGAGACTCATACAAGCTTCCGTTATTGAAAGAAAAAAAAGTTACAACTGTGAAACGCAAAAAGCAAAAACTAAAAAAATTTTCTGGTCATTAACTACTTTTAAGGGGTTAAAAGAGGGCCAAACATGCACAGAATTAGCCCTGTAGTTCTTCTGTCCCGATAAGATCATTCACGGTCACTTCAAAATCTAGCTCCAGAGCCGAGATCATGTTCATTTTCTTTCATTCTCCCCACAAGCTGGCAATAGACCAGCGATTCCCAGGTTCATTTGGATGACAGCCATTTCTTCCTACCATAGACAGGCATGCTTGGCTCTGTCCAGCCAGCATGTTTATTTTAACAGAGGAATAACTTGCTGTCAGACACCCTTGGCAGTGGCTATTCTGCTATGGAGGCAAAGGATTAGGCATGTTTAAATTTAACATACCCGATCCTACTTTTCCCTCTCATATATCTGTCATCAAGGGGAATCAGGAGGACTATGTGCACAAAGCTTGGTTCACGTTTGTGATGTCCAGAACATTTAATGTAAGTAAAGCGTCCAATGTACACACTAAGGGCGACATGTCCGAAAAGTGCCGTATATATGTCAGTCTTAGGCACATTAAATCAGTGTAAAGTGCGCCTGAAAGTCCGATAACATTCTAAAAACTGGAGCGATCAAGTATACCTTAATGCTCCAAAAAGGCTAATCGCAACCTAAAAAGAAGCATCGCATCAAAAAAGACGCATTGCGCAACTTGCAGCGCATAGCATATCATTGGTAGAATATCTAACGCGCCTAACGAGGCGCATAACATATGTAATGCGCCCAATAGGCACACTGCGCATTGGGGGCGCACCGTGGCAACCAAAATTTAGGCGCATAGCAAAGTGTTCGAGCCCGGCGTATAATGCGCCTAGTTGGTGTGCTACAGGGTCATTTACCACAAGTAATAGTATCAAAAGTGGTTTTTGGCGCAAAATAGACCAAAAAACTGGCGTAGCAAAGTTGGGCAATTCGCCCTAAGAATAGTTTCATCAGCTGTACCTTAGCCCAATACAGGCCAACAGAGCGCAATTTCTACCTGAGGATGGAATAGATTTTGAGGTCTATTTAAAAGGGTTTTGGCACTATGCAAAATCTGAGGCCGGCTCGTAGCTCGCTAAGAGCCAGCCACACTTGAACCGTTCTCCTCAGACATTTCTAAGTGAGTTTTGAATGTAGCCGAGCAAGTGTATGCTTGGTTCTCTTATAGACATGAATGCGGGAGAGCTGCACAAGCGCGGCCATCTCCCCATTCTCTGACGCCGGCTCATAGCGAGCTACAGGCTGGTCCCAGAAGTGATCCTTTACTCAGTGGCAAAACACCTTTTACATTAACATTTAAATAAACTACTAAAAACATAATTTAGCTGTGTCTACCATACATTTTCACAAATACTGATATCAAATACAAGGGTTTGTTCTGGTGTTCATGTCATTCAATAGTTTAATCTAAAATTGATCAAAAGGTTTGTTTCACCACAAAAAAGACAAGAAATTCTATCCATCTTCAACACAACAAGCACGAGAGCCAGAGGCAGATGCTCATCCTCAACATGCCGTATCATGACACTGGTAGGAATAGAAGAACCATGAAGCCTGGGGCAGGAGAACACACAGTCGGACTGACAGACTTTAATTCAAGATCTGGCATATATTAAGTTATTTCCTAATTGTCGGCTTTGTTCAATATTGTATTGAACAATAGCTTATTTGCTCCAAGACTAATTTACTAAATGTCAAAAGATCTATATGGGTTCGACGCTCACTAGCATTTATTGGCGTTTATGTTAAAGTTCTCCACAAAAACAAGTCTCTTTGCAAATATAATTCCATTAACAGTGTCCTACCTATTCCTAGATTATCCCCTCTTGTATGGGCTGCATGAGCTGCCTTCAGTGTCACTATACTAAGACCAGTTTGAACTACCCTGATAGGCTGCCAAGCGACTGGTTGCTATACGCTACAGTACCAAGCTTGCCGCTGCAACCTAGTAGAAGCCAGAAAATATGCCCGGGAATGCAAAGTGCAACGCAAGAAAAACCGGACTGTAGGCAAGAAGTAGAATCAATGTAGTGAGACAACCCCTTTAACTTTTCTAACTTTCTACTTTCAACTTTTAGGAAGAAAGTTCTCCTTGAATGCATGAGTCCATCATAGGTCAGTTGTTTGGTTTCTTCATTCTGATGGGGGAAGGAACAAGAAGTGTCCATATCTTATTATTCAATGACACAAAAAACATTGAATGAAAAAGAAAATGTTGCATAGATGATAACTTAGGACTTCAAAGTGGGTTAGAGAGAAAGCACCTTAGGTCTTAACCTCATTTTGCAAACCTTTGCACTGCAACTAGTTCACATGAGCGCTTGAAAAAGGTGTCCTACATTACTATCTGAAGGAGACATTTCTACAGATATCAAAGGAATATTACTTTAAGGTCTGAATAAAAAAAAGAACATTCACAACACTACAGAAAGTAAAATAATCTGCTTAGATCAAGGGAACTTCATGACTGGAGGCTGAACAGGTGAATGGACGTGTTCTGATCAGATGCAGCAACACAGATCTAGTGGATAGAATTTCCCAGACCCCAGCTGAGGCGGCCTCTTTTTTGGCAAATGAAGCCCATCATTTTCTAAAGTTACAACACCCTAGCAAGTGCTAAAATGTCCAATAACTCAATTCATCTTACTGCAGACTGAGAGTGCAGATGTCCTTGTCGGTGGACATAGCCGAAGCCAAAATATAAATGCTCCCATAGAGCATACAGTTGTTATTTTAGCATATTTCACAGGTAAAGGGGGAGTCAAAGATGAAAATTATAAGACCATCTCTAAAACATCATTAAATGAACAAAAAGAAATCGTAAAATGCACTGATAAAGTCAATGGTTCTCTTGTGTATAATTCTGAATGACATGTTTATGACTTCTATCACATTTTTTCTTAAAGGGGATGTCTCACTACATTGATTGATCTTACCTCAGTCCTGTATTCTTGGTTTCATTTTGAATTCAGGGGCGTGTTTACTGGCTTCTACTAGGCTGCAGTAGAAGCCAGGTCTGTAGCTATAGCAACCAGTCCTGGAAGCCTATCATGACAGAGTAAACAGGTCTGTAGCTATAACGACCACAGAAGCTGATGCAGCCCATACAAGAGGGGATCTCTCAGAATAGGTAGGATATTGTTAAAGGAGTTGCGTGAAATCAAATAAAAACCCGATAGTTGACCCACTAAAAAAGCCAACAACTATGCAGTTCCAAAATAGCGCAGAGACTCCAATGTTATAAAGTAAGGGAAAAAATTACGTATTTATTGGTCAAAGTCCATGCGTTACGTGCAAATTACACTCCTTGGACTCTTGTTAAAGGGGTTGCTCACTACAAGGATTGCTTTTTATGTTTAAAAATCTTTCAAAAACAAGTCACTTTGCAATTTTATGTTCATTAACATGTCTACTATTTTTGAGATATCCCCCCTTGTAGGGGTGCCCTCAGACCTCAGGTCCCCTTAAAGCTAAAAAGACCTGTTCTCTCCTCTGATAGCCTGCCAGCACTGGTTGGGTATAGCTACAGACCTGGCTTTCGCAGCTAATGAAAGCCGTAACACGCCCTGAATAAAGAAAACATGGGCTGAGGTAAATGAATCAATTAGCGAGGGCAACCCCTTATGAACATTTTATTGCAAAGTGACTTGTTTTTGCAAGATCTTTAACATAAAAAACAATCCGTGTAGTGAGACAACCCCTTTAAGGTCTACACAAAGCTTCTCCTAGTGGCTAATTTAGTAAAAAGAAAAAAAAAATCTAGAACTACTGTAATAGAGATGTACAAGTCACCTACAACAAGTAAATAAAGTTTTTAGCTTTAGCCTACACATAGGTGAATGGAATGCTCCTCGTGTCCATGTAACAACTCTGAACTCCTTGATGAAGGTCAGAGATAGCAAAACACTTTATTATAGGCAATTGGCCTAATAGCATTGCCACTCCTCCTGAACTATATAAAGCACATATTGATTCCTTCAAGTACAAATCGGCAAATGCATTCATCATTGCACTAAAAAGAGGACCACTAATGAATCAGTTAGGATGACCAAATTTACTAGACATGGAAAGCTCTGCAATTCCTAGAGTAGAAGATCATTTCTACTAATAAAAGTCAGACAAGTCACCTTGTAAGTAAAGTGCTGTAACAAGAGGAGCCCTTTCACTTGCTTGTAAATACACTAAGAGATTAAACTTTGCTCAGAGAATCAATAGCTCAGCAATTAAAATAAATAGTATTATGAACTCCATTTCCTTTAACGAAGAGAGTGTTTCAATGCCCCAGACCCCTGCTTTATGTTTTATCTCTGCGAGGCCTCATGTATGCAGCACAGGGAGGAGAATGAAACATGTAACAGGGTACACAATTTCCCTGTAAAGGCTTGCCCCACGGCACGGGTTTTCACACAGTTTTTCAGCCGGTTTTCGGTTCTGAAAACAGTCTGTAAACCGGGTGACAACTTTTAAAATGGATCTCAATGGAAAACCCGCGCAGCGGTCCCCACTGTACGGTTTTTAGGTCGGACGGTATTTTAGACCGCCGGCGGTCCGAAAAACATAGAACATGTTCATTCTTCCGCTCGGTTTTCGGGCGTAATATGAACATCTCAATGAGAGGGCTTTTCTCCGCAAACAGCAGAGAAAAGCCGCCCCCCGGCGGCCATGTGCAAGGCCGCAAAACAGTGCAGATGCTGGTTGGGATTTCCAACTAGTATTTCCACTGTGCCGCGTGAACGGCTAGGTCTCCACGGGTTTTTAAGCGGATTCAGTATTTAGAATCCGCAAACATTCAACTGCAAATCATTTCCATAGACCTCAATAGAAAATCCAAGCCGTAGACTACAAAACTCGAATTTCCTGAGGTGGGAGATTAAAACCAACGGTTTTGAACAAAAACTTAGAACATGTTCTACAATCCACCGGAAAATGGCAGATTATAGTACTGTTCTATTGAATAAGGCGTCCGGAACCTGAAAACTGCGGCAAAAAAACTAAAACCTAGTGTAAATTCTAACTAGAATCTGACCAGTATTTTACACTGAACTGTAGATATTTCCTGTACAGTAATGTATTTTGTGGCTTTTAGGGGTGAAACTTTCTGTTATAAAGTATCCAATGTAACAGGTCACAACTTCTGTTAATTTGTGCATAAATGCTTAAAATACAGTGGGGGTAATTAGACCTCTAGTGTACAGTGAGGCTCCTTAGATATCCATAGGCACAGTTTTACATTAGTGTACAGTGAGGCTCCTTAGATATCCATAGGCACAGTTTTACATTAGTGTACAGTGAGGCTCCTTAGATATCTATAGGCACAGTTTTACATTAGTGTACAGTGAGGCTCCTTAGATATCTATAGGCACAGTTTTACATTTGTGTACAGTGAGGCTCCTTAGATATCCATAGGCACAGTTTTACATTAGTGTACAGTGAGGCTCCTTAGATATCTATAGGCACGGTTTTACATTGGTGTACAGTGAGGCTCCTTAGATATCAATAGGCATGGTTTTACATGAGTGTACAGTGAGGCTCCTTAGATATCCATAGGCACGGTTTTACATTAGTGTACAGTGAGGCTCCTTACATAACCATAGGCACACTTTTACAATAGAGTACAGTGAGGCTCCTTAGATATCATGGGCACGGTTTTACATTAGGTGTACATTTGAGGCTCCTTAGATATCCATAGGCAAGTTTTACTTAGTGTACAGTGAGGCTCCTTAGATATCTATAGGCACAGTTTTACATTAGTGTACAGTGAGGCTCCTTAGATATCCATAGGCACGGTTTTACATTAGTGTACAGTGAGGCTCCTTAGATATCCATAGGCACAGTTTTACATTAGTGTACAGTGAGGCTCATTAGATATCCATAGGCACTGTTTTACATTAGTGTACAGTGAGGCTCCTTACATATCCGTAGGCACAGTTTTACATTAGTGTACAGTGAGGCTCAGATATCCATAGGCACGGTTTTACATTAGTGTACAGTGAGGTCCTTAGATATCTATAGGCATGGTTTTTTTTAGTGGTACAGTGAGGTCCTTTTAGCTATCCATAGCCGGTTTTACTTAGGGGTACTGAGCCCTTTTGCATCCATAGGCACGGTTTTACATTAGTGTACAGTGAGGCTCCTTAGATACCAATAGACACTATATTCTGGCTTTGTACAGTGGGTCTCTTTAGACATCTATAAACCCCCGATTATGGCCTTGTACAGTGAGGTTCCTTAGACAGGCACCAATAAGGGCACTGATAACATCTACATATTTAAAAAAATTTAAACCTCAAGTCTGTATCTTTGTTTCTACAAGATCCATCTCTTCACACAAAGGCCTAGTAGAACAACTTTAAAGGAGTATTCCAATAGGTTTTCTACAAGAATTTAACACTATGGCCAGCACTCACCAGATGGTAGTGTAGGGCTTGTGGGAGAAGGATGCCGTGCCATCCACTCAACAGTGAAGCTGAAAGCACACAATTAGCACCCACATCAAAGCAATGTAGTTGTTGTCCTGGGACATGAACTCTGTCCTTAAAGGGGATTTATCGCTTCATCAGGTCGTCTGTTTCATTGTACTTTCAGTTTCTCAGCTCCTCAAATCCAGGCGTTTCTTCTCCTCTCAGGTGGGTGTTTCTTAACTGAAGGGGGATGACATCATCCCCTCCCTCCCTTCACTGTTCATGCTCACTCCTAAGTCAGTGGTTTGTTTGAGATCAGTGGGAGGGGATAGCACATCCCTGCTCTCCCCCCCCCCTTTCTGTCTAAGTCCACATGTCACTGTCGTTCCTCTCCCTATACAGTCTTATTTTGTAAGAGCTGTATGGTTACATACCACAGCCCTGCATTCTCTACACAGTCTTCATGAACTCAGAACACTGATCTCTCTTCCCCTCTCACAGCTGGGGTTTTGTTACAGTTGAATCCAGTCTTCTATGAAACTCATCCAGAGCAGCACAAAATCTGTCTCCTTTCTATGTTTACATGCAGGAAGCATTAGGCACCGGCACCAATTCTGCTTTTTTTCTGATTGTAGAAGCAGCTGCAGCGTTACTGGCAGCTCCTGTGTGTGCAGAGTGAAATGTTGCCAGCCCCTTATTCTGAGTGAGAGAGCTAGGAATGCTCGCTACTGTGAATACGACCGGGGGCCAGACAGAATGTATATTAGTAGAGCCGTCAGCCAATGAAGTGAAAGGAGGTGGAATCCGCCCGGCACTGGGGAACTGTGTTTACACAAAACGAAGGTAAGGGAGACAGTGGAAACAAGACAGCTTTGCAAATGACATCCAATTGCAAAGTTGCTTGTTCTCACTGTCCCCTTATTCTGAAGACCATTTGATCTAATGAGAAAACCCCTTTAAGTGGATGCATTTTCTATTACAGTCACTGGGAGAAGTTATCTATTAGTATGTTATACCAGGTAACCAAGGTTTTCTGCCCTGCAGGACTAAATTAATACACTAGGTTTATTATTACATATAACCAATAAACTTTCTTGCTGTTCTGGAAGGCTCCTCCCGATATACCTAGGTCGTTTCCCGAAATATAAACAAGCGAAAAACTTTTCCAGGGAAAATGACAGTTTTTTTTTCACTGGTATGTTTAAAAAAATACTTAATTGCCTGCATTATGGGTGTGTGAATTTCGGGCCCGATAGTTTTTCCCCAAATGTGGAAATTTTTTCAGGAACCCTGCGTGTATAGAAACACCCTTTAGCACAGTACAAAAGCTGAATTAAAAAACCAAAAGTTAACCATCTCTAGATTTGTACATAGATGATGATGTGTGGAACTACTGTAAGACATGCTTTCTCACTAGTGTGGTTTAAGCTTGGACCCAAACCAAAAAGTTATAAAGATCCAAAAGTTTTCCCAAAAAGAATGTAGGCAGCCCTAAAAGGGTCTGGATTTTATATATTTAGCAACATAACCCGCCCGGATTTTTCCCCCCCTTCGCAACCGGGGTTCTTTTGGGCATTTTCCTGTCTTCATTCTTTCTTTCTCAGAAAAATAACATATGACTCAAGGAAGGACCCCCTGGGGGAAACCCTTTCCGAAAAAACTTTCAAGAGGAAGTTCAGTGTCCCCTTTTTCAGGCACCCCAATTAAATATGTTTGTTGTATTTGGCGCAGTTGGGGGGGGGCCCGGGGTTCCAGAAATTTCAAAAAAGGTCCTCCTGCCGGGCCCCCTCCTGTCATAATTTACAGCTGCACCTCCCATTTCTAAACCCCAAAATTTCGTGAGGCTAAAAGTATTTGACAGCACTTGTACCATCCTACCAAAAAGAGAAATTTTACAAATATATGCCAAATACGAAGGGCCTTAAAAAAAATATAAAAGATTTTCTATTTTCCCACCAATTGACCTTGAAGTCGACAAACAAAAGAAAAGATTAATTTAGGATCTGCTCCAGATTATTGTACAGATTTTTCTTCATTCACTTTTAAAAAGAAAAGGCAAAATTTTCAGGAAAATTTTTAAACTATAAATTTTTGTGCCAAAATTTTTCAAATTTTCGGGATTAAAGTAAATGTAGAAAAAAAAAAAATCTTCCGTAAAATCCATAATAAATCCTCTCCAAATCCTCATTCACAGAAGATCTGCCCCTCCGGCCCTTTTCACACAGCAGAAAAGTTAAAATTTTTCCCTCCAAAAAACCGATAAACAGCCCTTTTTTTTTGGCTTGGGGTTTTGCACTAAAAACCGAATTTTGGGCCCCTTTGCTCGGTTAAAACTGGGAAAGTATGGGAATCTGACAGCATTTTCCCGGGGAGAATATTGGGCACTTTTAAAATCCACTGGAAACTGTCCCCCTTTGAAAACCCCTCAGAAAAAATCCGTTGGGTGTTATAATTTTTTATTGGGTAAAACTATGGGGGAAAAGGCTACATTTTTGATTTTTTTTACGATTCTAAATACTGAATCCGCCAAAAATCCCCACTAAAAACTGGGGCTGTGGCCCCCAGGCCCCTTTGGGTTCATTTCCCCTGAATGGTGCACCACATTTACTCAATACGGAATTTTGCCCTTTGGGAAAAAAGCGTCCCGGGGGAACGGCGTTTTCCTTTCGAGTATTTACAGGGGATGAAAAAATGGGTTTAGGGTAAGTTCTACAAATGCACCGGAAAAATAACCGTATCTTATCGGCGCTTTTTAAAAGCACTGAAAAACAATCGTTCCCGCGGGCCCAAAACCGGTAAAAGGAAAAAAGGCTGCAGTCCCCATACTCGGGCTTTTCTCCCGGGCCCTTTTTTTCGGCAACGGGGTAAAAAAAACCAAAATGTTTTTTAAAAATAAAACCGCGCTTCTCAAATTCCCCCCCGCTGTCTTCCCTACAATACAAAAGGGATTGGGCGACGTCAAAGGGAAAAAGAGAAGCGACCGCGGTTTTTTGTGCAAAGCTTGGGAAAAGAAAACGGGCCGTATCAGAAAAAAAACCCCCGCTTTTAGGGCTGTTTTTTTTGTCCCGGATTCTTTGTAGACATAGCCTTAAAGGGGCATGTTTTTTAAATCATTTGGGTTTTCAGTCAAAAAAGAAATTTTTCCCTTCATTCCTTTTCGTTTTTCTTTATGCGGGTCTGCTTTAAAAAACCCCATATCAAATAAATTGGGTTTTGGGCGTGCATTTAAAAACAAGTTTTTTTTTGGGGTCCTCCCTTGACATCAAATTGAAATTTCCACACGTTTTTCAACCAAAAATAACCCTGCCTAAAACCCCAGTATCCCATCTCATCGCCCCTTTTGAAAACAAAACCCCAACTCTAATTCCCTGTTTTTTAGCAAATGGGGCACTCTTTCCCTAAATTCCAAAAATTTGTCAGGCCAAAAAAAAAAGACATAGTCCAACCAGTTCAGCCCATTTGCTAAAGTTTTTGGCTATGTTTTAACGGGTTAATTGGGGACGTAATTTTCGCCCCGCAATTACCCGTGTGGGACGCGGGCGGGGGCTGGGGCGGGGGGGGGAGCGGGGGCCGCACTTCTTCCCCCCGGCCCCTAGACCTAAACTGGCTAGCTCGCGTATACGCCGCTAAAAAAAATTTACAAGGGGAATTTTTTCTCCCCCCCCCCCGGCGGATTCCCCCGGGGTGGGAGGGGGAGACGTAATTTCCCTAGTTTTTTCTATGAAACTGTGAATTACCGTAATGAAATGGGCCCGTTTTTTGGCCCCTAATTGGGCCCCACTTCCGGGGGGCGTAATTACGGGCCCGTAAAAACCGGCCATTTTAACCGTGTGAACAAGCCCTTAAAGTGTTTTTTCTGTTTTAAACCCTTTTTCTTCTGAACCCGGGGGGGGGCACAGCGGGACCCCCCGATTGGGAAGCTCCTCTGCTTCATTTGCCTTTTTTAGCTTTTCACTTTTTACCCCGGGTTTGGGAAGGGAAAAAAACAAGTTGAACGAAGCCAGAGACTTTGTAGCCTTGGGGCACTACCGTAAAAAAAAACCTCCAGAGTCATTTACTATAAAAGGAACAATAGGAAAAAGAAGAGCGAAATGCCAAACAAATGCTATAGAACCACCCAGGTTTTAACCAAAGTGCGAGCCTGAAGCTGCCGTGGCTCTTGAAAAAAGCGGGTGAAAAGCCCCCCCTTTGTGATAGAGGGCTTTCCCCGCTGCTTTCTTATTTAAAGAATGTTTTAAAAAAGGGGAATAAAACCCCTGTATGTATAGTATTCAACACACATTTCACAGGAGTCATACAGAGGCAGAAAACCCCTATAACTAGTTTGAGAAGACCTCAAGATACTCATGTTTTCCCCCTTGCAGGACAAGGAATATTTTAATGACACTTTACTAAATTAAAAATTTCCCATAAATGGAAACATCAGGATCCTTGAAAATCCAGTGCAATTCAGACAATTATTTAATTGCTTGCATTTGAACCTTTTGTTGTTTAGCAAAACAAGCCCAAAGTGCCCTCACAGCTTAATTTTTCCTTTGGGTTTTTTAAAGGGGGCCTTACAGGGGACAGCTTGAAGGGCCAAATTTCGGCCTACCCTGCGCCTGCATGAAATTTTAAAAGATAAAAGAAAAACATAAGGCACAAACCCCTACCAAAAAGGGACACCCAAATGAAAAACCCTTTATAAAATAGAATGCAAAACAAAAAAATCACATCTAACCCTATACCGCAAAACCAGGACAACAGCAGACAAGCTTTTAATGGAGACAAACCTATTCAGTCTGTGGACCCATCATACCTCCCCTTTAATTAGATGGAACCCCCCCGGTGGGAAAAAGGGTAGAACAAACATTAAATTTTGGGTGCAAAACCCAAACCCCCCAAATTAAAAAATTTACCCCAACCCGTAATAAAAGTTTATCCCCCAAAAACAGAACTTTTGGGAAATTTCCCCAAAAAATTTAAAAAAGGGGGGGATGGGCCCCAACCCCGCCTTCCTCATTCTGTAATATGGTCAGCTTGCAACTAGGTTTGAGCCGACCTGTAACATCAAAGTGCAGTCGTGGGCCTGCCCCTTTATTTAGAAAAAAACAACCCCTTTCGCTTTTAATTTTCTGCATGTATTTTTTGGCGATTTTTAAAAGGAAAACCCCGCCAAAATTGTTCCTATTTAAAAAGGTTTTTCCTTTGGCCCTAGTTGGGGGCAAACCCTTATTTCGTTTCATTTTTTTACCCTTTTTAAAGGGTTGTTTTACAAAGACGATTTTGTGGGGCCGTTTTTCGGATCCCCCAAACGGATCTAACAATTGTCAGTGTGATTAACAATTTAGTTTAAAAGGCAAAAGCGCATCCCCTGTTCCCACGGAGATCCCGGGGAATTTTTGGGTTTTAGTGGCCTCCGCCTGGCGCTTTTGGGGAACCCCCTTTCAAATTGACTTCTAAACCCAAGTGAAAAAGGGCCCAAAAGGAATAATGGAGTTTCCCCTTTTGGCACCTTTCCAAAAGGGGCTCCCCCACAAAAGCGGATGCAAAAAGCGCAGTGGGCGGCTGGACGGGGATCGGAAGTAAAAGCAGTGCTGCAGGGGGCATCGGCGGTGGGCGGCGTGCTACAGGGAGATTGATGGGAGGTGAGGTGTTGCGGGGATCGAGGAGATGAGATGGGCTCGGCTGTACGGCCGCTGATGGGCTCGGCTGTGCCGCCGCTGATGGGCTCGGCTGTGCCGCCGCTGATGGTGGCGGCCCATCGGCTGGCCGCCGCTGATGGGCTCCGGCCCCTGTTGGCCGCCGCTGAGGGGCTGGCTCCAGGGGCTGGGGCCCGCCGCGGGCGATGGGCTCGGCTGTGCGCATGTGTGTGTGTGAGAGAGAGAGAGAACTCAAACGCAACTGAAAAGCTTAGAAAATGGATTGAAATAAAGTAACAGATAGTGCGTTTTACGGATCCGCTTTTCAGATGCAGTTTTCACCCTCAAAAACGGATCCTTTAAAGTTTTCATTTTCACCAGAACGTCTGTGAACAAGCCCCTTTCTCAAACAACACAGGGGGAAATACATCAAAAAAAAAAATCCCAAATTTGAAAATTATTTTCCTTTAGAAAAAATTTCCATACAAAATAGGAAGTCACTTTTACAATTAGCATTCTGAACGCTCTTCATTTTGTGGGATAAACTTTAGGTCTATAGTTAATTTTACATGTGAAGCAATAAGCAACAATGGATTTACAGTCACACAGTGCACTTGTTTCCCCAGGCTTTTCTCAAGACTTGGTTTTGTTCCAGCCTCACCATGCCCTGGGCCCCCAGCCTTACCAAGCCCTGGGCTCCCTGGGGCCCCAGCCTTACCATGCCCTGGGCCCCCTGGGGCCCCAGCCTCATCAAGCCCTGGGCCCTCTGGGGCCCCAGCCTCATCAAGCCCTGGGGCCCCCCAGCCTCATCAAGCCCTGGGGCCCCCCAGCCTTACCCAAGACAGTGGGGCACATTTTTTATAGCAATTCCACCAGAATTCTGGCACAATTTGCACCAATACTACGATAAATGTTTTATACTGTATTTATTATGTGTCTTAGATACTTCTACAAATTGTTCAACAGAAGGTGGGCCTGACTTAACACGAGATACTGTGCGCCAAAATTTTGGCACAACCTTAGACTAGACAGTTTAAACAGGAGGCAAATTTATCACATACATGATAAATCTGGCGCACTGTAAGGGCTTGTTCACACGACGTTTTGGATCCGTTTTGGATCCGTTTTGGATGCGTTTTACGGATCCGTTTTTAACATGCGAAAACTGGATGAAAAATGCATCCCCAAAAAACGGATTTCCCAAAAAACGCAACAGCTGATCCTTTTTTGGATTTCTATTGGATGCGTTTTACGGATCCGTTTTTTTTGGATCCGTTTTTTCAATGCTTTATTAAATCAACCTATCAAACTGCAATTTTAATATAATATAACCTATCAAGACCAAAGAAAAAAAACCTTTTTTTTACCTAGTGTCAGTCAGCTGTACATACACCCATGATTTTGAACCCGCCCCCTCCCTATTTTTTTTTTTAAAATCAACCAATAGTTTTTCAAACCCCCCCCATGAAATTTAATTTAAAAACAATCATGTATATAAACTAATAATTTCTAAACTTATTTAAAAAATTAAATATATATTTAGTATAATATATATATAAATATAAATATAATATTTATTAACAATATTTTTAAAATAAATAAAAAATGATACAATTTATACATAATAATATTTTAAAAATATTTTATAAAATTTAAAACTTTTGTATAGAATTTATATATAAACCACTATTATATACAAATTTAATATATCTTATATTTAAAATAAATTTTATAAATTTAAAAATAAGCCAAACATAATATTAAAATTTTATATTTAAATTAAATCCAATGCGTTTTACGGATGCGTTTTTGGCATCGAAAGCGGATCCAAAACGCACCCAAATGTATGCTGCGCTTTTGCATCCGCTTTTCGGGATGCCAAAAGCGCACTCCATTAATTCCTATGGGGATTTCTCTTGCGTAAAACGCAAGAAGAATTGACATGTCAATTCTTAAAACGGATCCGAAAAACGCATCGCGAAAAGCGCATCGGCGATCACTCGTGTGAACAGCGATGCGCTTTTGCCATTGAAAGCAATGTTAATCACACTGACAATTGTCAGATCCGTTTTACGGATCCGTAAAACGGATCACAAAAGCGTCGTGTGAACAAGCCCTAAGACTGTCAAGTCCAAGTTACACTGTTCAAGTCTTAGACCATATTAACAAATCTGCCCCAGTGTCTTTTCTTGACAAGTACATTACACATCAAAAAAGAGCATCACACTTCCCTGTACGATATGTCCCACAGTTTTTTTTTCTTCTTTAGTGTTATAGTTGGTACTTCTCTAATTCACATAGAAGCATATTCTGAACAAAGCTCCTCATCATCATCATCATCACAATCAAAGCCTATACAAATCCAGCATGAGACAGGTGGGGAACGTGGAGAACAAATACCAACAGAAGCAAATCAGCCAATAAACAAGTTAAAGTTTAAACCATAGACTAAATGTCATGCCAAGCTCAACGGTGCGTAATTAAGCCAAACTAGTGGGTTTTGTAGAGGTGAACCAGCACCATTTCCTGCAAACGCTGCACTTTATAAAATACTCCACCCATACTGGTGCACAGGAAAAAACAATACAATAAACCACTGTAAAGTGGATGAAACGTACCGCAAATCATACACATCTGCTATGTGGTAAATTTAGTCACAAAGGAAAACAGACTTCCCTTCATTCTACCATAGAAAAATACAAGGGACACCTCAGGCCCTGAAAAGGGTTACGCTGCATACACAATACATCTGGATGGTACATTTAAGCTGGCATACAAAGCCTTCTACATATTAAGACGGGGACATCTGTTCCAACAGGTAACAAATCATTATTTATGTATAGAAATTACACAGGTATATATTAATAACCATTTACATCAGCGTAGTCTGCGTGCTAAACGCCCGGCAAGAGTACCGGACCGGTATCTGACCTGGCTGATGTACAGCGCTCTCCTTGATGTCTCCAGCAACAATGGCGGCCATCATTCAGAGATCAGCAAGTTGTGCAAAAAGTACTGAAACACCGAACAGATGGACATGTGCATTGTAATGTTAAGAGATGCTCTCATTTAGTTAATGTAAAAAAAATAATATAAAAAAATGTTATGTTCATACCTGAAATTCAACCACAAGCAACATATTTGATATTGGATGATATGTAATATATATATATATAAATATACAATATAAAATATATACATAATATATATATATACATATATAATATAAATCATATATATAAAATATATATAATATATACAACACACACACTACGTATGTGTATATATATATAATATATATATATATATACACACACACTATGTATGTAAATATATATATATATTATATATATATATAATATATATATATCATATATATATACACACACATACACACACATACACACACAGAGGTTTTGTTTTTTGTTTTTTTTAAGGGGTCATGGTTAAGTAGTCACAAGACTGACTTGACATGTCACACATCTTTGATGAGTTCCATCCTTATCATACACATTACAATAGATTCCGAAAGATCTAACCTTAGCTAAAGCTTTCAGTGTGTTTTATTAAAAGGGTTATCTCACAATGTATTTACTTTATTTTATATCTGTTTTGAAAGTAATTTGCAGTGTTTCTAGCATTAAAATGTTTTAATTTTCTTGATGGCTCAAACCCCTGAACAGGCACACCGATTTAATAAAATCTGGTTTGCCTGGATATCCTTCAAGAATTCCCCGCTATATTTATCCATTACTTCCTAGAGAGCTATCATACTAGCTGTTACGGGTTTTCCTCTTCCTGCGGATTCTCCTCGCCTGAGTTCTCCCCTTCCCAAACCTCACTCTCCCCCCCTTTTTGGGGGTTGCCCCTCCCCCCCCCCCCTTTTTTAAATTTTTTTTTTTTTTTTTTTTGTGTGTTATTGTTGTGGGGTTTGGGGTGATTGTTTTTCGTTTTCCCGGGTGTTGTTTTTGTTTTGTTTCTTAGCTGGGTCATTTTTATTTGTAAAATTTTTGGAGGTAGCAGGGTGATTAAGTACCCGTACTTTCTCTGAGTTTCTTTTCCTAATGATCCAGATTGCTTTTAAAATTCACATTGTATAGTAACATTACCATTGAGGCCTTTTTTGTTTGCACTTCCTTTTGATACAACAAATTTATAAGGGCCAACAATTGTTTGGTATGTGACTTTTTTGTTGGTATACATGCTCTTGTTACGTACCCACCGTTATGTCATGTATATTTCTTCAAAAAATGGATCGCTAAGTTCCTTGCTGCAATGGAAACTTTTTTTTTGTTATTAAAATGCATGCTTATAAGGCACCTTGACATACTTATGTAAAATTTTAAATGTTGGGTTGCGAACCTGGACTGTCTGCTTTTGGCAGGCGGCCCAACAGGTATGGATACAAAGAATCCTTGTTGGGGTGTTGTGCCTCCTGATATCTATTGTATTTGCTTCTTTTATTTTCAATAAAACCTTTTGAATATGATAAAATGTTTTAATTTTCTTTTGCTTGTGTGTGTTCCCCTTTGGTTCTGCTGGGGGCTGGCTCTGGGTTCAGTTTGCTTTTCTTTTGCCAGGTGACAGTTCCTTTACAGATGGAATCTTCTCAGCTTTCTGCAATGCTACTGCAGAGGATATGGTCCTTTCTGACAAGCAGAAAAGATAATCCTATTGACTGCTGTACAGTAAACAGCAAGTGAGCATGTGTGTCCACCAGCACTCGGAGCAGTAGGTAGGATGTACACAATGCTATGCACGTTGAACACCAGATGGCACTACTGGCTATGTAAGTAAATGTCAAATCTTCATAGGATCTATCTGAAACACCATGATGCTAATTGCTATTTATTAGTTATACAATTAATACAATAATTAATAGCTGTACAACCCCTTTAAGAAATTCCATGTGTCAGTCCCTGACTTTTTCTGTATGTTGCAGTTTCTATCGCTATAGATCAGACATAGACTCTTGCATAGTAACAGTGTGAATCACCCTTTGGTGACACTTTCTGTACTTGAATCTGTGGGGATCTGTAGGTCAGTCATAAATATATCTGAACTTAAAGGGGTTGTCTCACTTTAAGGATTGCTTTTTATGTTAAAGATCTTGCAAAAACTATTCCCTTTGCAATATATGTCCATTAACAGTCTCCTACCTATTACTAGATATCCCCTCTTTTATGGGCTGCATCAGCTCCTCATGTCGCTATAGCTACAGACCTGTTTGATCTATCCTGATAGGCTTCCAGCACTGGTTGCTATAGCTACATACCTGGCTTCTACTGCAGCCTAGTAGAAGCCAGTAACCCCGCCCCTGAATTCAAAATGAAAACAAGAAACTAGGACTGAGGCAAGATGAATCAATGTAGTGAGGCACCCCCTTTAAGTGTTTGCTGAAACAGCATGGACAGTGCCCCACAGGATCATAACATAGTAGACAAACTCCCATCACCGTTACTGATTTTGTGTAGACAGCTCCTGGAGGACGCACCCCAGTTAATCGGTGGGCTTGCATGTTGTATGGTTGTAGACAACTGGGCAAGTGTGTTGAACTGGAAGACAACAAGAATCACTCACTGAATCCTTACATCTGACATTCTCTGTGAAGAACCGTAAGGCCTCGTTCACACGGCTTATTTGGGCACGGATTGGCGCAGTACGACGCCAATCCGTCGGAGTCATTACGGTAATCCACTGCTCTCATAGAGAACAGTGGATTCCGTCGCTCCTCCTCGCTCGGCGAATCCGCCGGGCGGGGAGAAAGTGGTATGCACATTATCCAGGCGCAATACGCGCCGTGGATAATGGAAGTCTATGGGGCCGGGGAGCGGCGCCCCTGCCGCGCTCCGGCCCCGCCCCCGTCCCGCCCCTTATTCACGGCGGATTTGTGAGCTCAAAACGGCTCACAAATCCGTCGGGAATAAGCCGTGTGAACACGGCCTAAGAGTGTCAATGTTCTCGTATATAGAGGGTATAGGATTTTAGTTGTTTAGAACTATGGATACACCAGCTAATTATTGATGTAATCTGAAGGGGTTTGGTCAAGCTAATCAGTTTGGACAATGCACAATATAGCAAACCTACTTATACCTTGTACGTCAATTAATTCCAGACCTGGCTGCATGCTGTCACTCTCCTCTTTATTTACATTATTAGACTGTCACACAGTTATAGCATAAAGATGGCTTTAGTCTCTTTGATCATATACTTATGGTCTCTTCGCTCATTTATAGCAAATCAGAGGGGTATAATTACGTTGTCCTTCAATTAAGTAGATCTGGTACTGGCTCCAGCTGTAATGAGGCAATCATGGGTCAGATAGCTTAGCATAGTGGAAGAGAATGCAGAGTGAGATCTAAAATCTAATATGGTATCTGATAAGAAGCAGACAGGTGGCTGCACTGCAGAGAAGTGATTACATGATACATATAAGAAGTCCACACATTCTCAACCCAATACTAACTTCAGGAAGCACGGCTGATGCTATACAGACCCATTGTAGTTCGGCAACTAAAACAGCAATATTTACAGCCTACAGCACGACGTTATTGTGTTTCACCTACATGCAACAAGATTTTCACAAACTAATGTGTAAGGGTGTGTCCACACAGCAGTGACAAAATAGCGGTCGGATTCTGTCTTGAAGGGGTTGTCTCACTACAAGGATTGCTTTTTATGCTAATGATCTTGCAAAAACAAGTCACTTTGCACTATATGTCCATTAACTGTATCTTATCTATTCTGAGATATCCCCTCCTGTATGGGCTGCATCAGCCCCTCAGGTCGCTATAGCTACTGACCTATAGACCTGTTCAATCTGTCATGATAGGCTGCCAGCACTGGTTGCTATAGCTACAGACCTGGCTTCTACTACAGCCTAGTAGAAGCCAGTAAACACACCCCTGAATTCAAAATAAAACCAAAAAAACAGGACGGAGGTAAGATGAAACAATGTAGCGAGACAACCCCTTTAAGAATCCAGACGGTATTTTTTCATCTTCTGGATGGTTTTGGGGGACGGTTCTGTCCATGGTTAGGCTTTACTGTCCCCCTCAACCATTGAAATGCACATCTTCTGAACGGATTTTCTATTAAAGCCTATGTGGAAGGTTTAGTCATTTTTAAAATCTGAAAACCGTCTGAACACCCGACCACAAACCTTGCCATGTGGACATACCCCAAGACAGGTTGTTAAAAAAAAAAAAAAAAAAAAAGTCAAGCAAGTCGAATGACAAAAGACCACAGCTTCTGTGTTAAGCTCATCTTTTATACTTCTGAACTTCATTTCTTTTAGATGTGAGCAGCTTAGAGCTTAGGAAATGAATACAGCAGTGATTTAGGTTGTGCACTATTTGAAGCAGGCAAATGTTTGTTATGCAACAGCTCAAAATAAAAGAAAATTACTATACAAGGTAAATTACTACATACAATGTGCATTTAATCTGTAGATCCTTAAAACGCATACCTAGTGTTGAGACAGGTAAGAAATAAATATACATGTACAGTATGCAGAAAAAATATGTAAAATCTAGTACCTGTTTGGCGTTTTTACTTTCAGTTTTTACTCCACAAAAATACTGCTTAAAGGGGTTTTCTCAATACAAAGATCATATCTGTAATGACGGGAACAGTAAAAATAAGCACTTTGCAATTGGTTTGCATTACCTAAATCATATAGTATAGCAGCTATGTCTAGAGCTATTTCTGGAGCAAGTGGTCGGGCCATGCCCCCTTTGCTGTGATTGGCTGCCTGATATTTCATTCAGCCTGGTGGGTCAAGTCCCATGGACGGGACTCGCCCCCTGTGCTAGGATTGGCTGTCTGCATTCTCTTCCCTATGAGCTGTGTAAAATGAAAGTGAAAATGGCTGCTGTCTGTGTTCTCATTGTCTTTCACTGCACCCTGAGCTGTGTAGTAATAGCTGTAGGAGCTCCTCTATGCCCCTTCTTCCAGTAATAGCTCTATGTGAAGTATTTAGGCAATTACTGAGTCTCTAGCTGCTAGATTCACTATCACCCCCATATAACACAGCCTTATACACTGAGAGAATGTAACAGCTCTGCAGACCTCCTGCAATGGTCGGTTTTCATGTCTGTAGAGCTATCACCTCCCTCCCAAACTGCACAAGCGCCTTGTAACCAGAACCCCTGTATTGGTGTAAACAGTTAAACATACAGCCTGAAATGATGAAACAAATGTGAGAAATGCACTCTGCTCCCCCTCTATGTCCCTGCCTGATAATTACGCCGTGTGGACGGGGGCACCTTGCCGGCCCATAGACTATCATTACTAGCGGTGTGTATACGCCGCTAGTAAATGACCTGTCACTTCTCTCCCCGCTCGGCGGATTCTCCGAGTGGGAAGAGGAGACGTAATCCATAGTTTTCTATGAGAATTGTGGATTATCATAATGACTGGGACGTATTCCAGCCGTAATTCGCGCAGTACGCCGGGAATTACAGGCTGAAATACGTGCCCAAATAAGCCGTGTGAACATGGCCTTACTGTCAGATGCCTCAGCTGGCAGTTCAGTCCTTTTTGATGCAGAGAACAGCAGATCATACTGGGCTATTGCAACAGAAACCATTAGACGGCTATTATAAGTCAATGGCATGCGTTGGCCATCATTGGTGTCCATCGCTTGACAATCAAGTTCTGGTGTCATAGCTCCTTTGTAACGGAAACCATGATGGCAGTGTGAAAAAAGGATAGCATTTACAGTCGAAAATCTACAACGATTCAGATTTTAAAAACCGTCCTCATAGACCTCGATTGAAAATCCACTAGTCCACACAACTGAGAATTTTCTGAAGTCGAATTTCAAAACCGAAAATTTACTACTGAAGTCAATAGGATGGCAAGAGCAACGACCAGAAAGCTTTGCATTTCTTTTATGCAAATTCACATCCAAAAACTCAATAGTGCTCTATGATGCAAAAACTGAAACCGAAAACCGCGCCAAAAAATGAAAACCAACCTAAAAATCCTTGGGTTCTTGTGTAAAAAAAAAAATAATTGTCGGGCGACGCGATTTTAGGATTCAGAATGCAACAAGTATTTTGTCTTCTGTCGTGTGGATGTACCCTAGTTATAGATGACTTAGTCAAAGAAATGTATCTAATGCCGATGGAGAAAGAGGACCGTGCACAAGTTAATCTATTTTCTATACTGTTTGTTAACGGGACATACATTACAAAAAATCTGCAATGTTTGGAATGACTTTCCCCTGATCAGTGAAAATAATGCTTATGCTCATGGATATCCATTCCATTTTTTGGAATAAAAGCTACAATCACTGTATGTAATCGGGAAAGAACAAGAAACCTGATACAATAGATGGTATACATGCCCAGGAACTTATTTATAGGTCATGCTGCCCCAGGCAATGAGACTGAATAGCCCCCAATTTAGTCCATGTGTTGTACTTTTTGTTCATATTATACTTCCATGACTGTGTAATACAATGGCATCCAAAAAAAACAGTATAATTATTGTACTAGCACCATAAAGGTCACAATACAAATATATTTCTGCTTGGGTTAAGTGGCATTATGTAAGTGCCATTAGGTGCTGAAATAATATTGCAATAGATTACCAAAAATAGAATACAGGAAAATCATACCATATAGTGTCTAAATAACATCACTAGCTAGTACCCAAACAATACTGTCATCCAATCAAAAGCCTAAGGGCATGTCCCCACTGCACAGTTTTCGGACGGTTTTTCAGGCGGGTTCCGGCCGAAAATGAGCACAATGGTGCTCTATGGAAAACCTGTGCAGCAGTCCCCACTGCGTGGGTTTACCGTCCGGCCGTTTTTCCGCCCAAGGTCCGGCCGCAAAACATTGTACAAGCACCATCTTCCGTTCGGTTTTTGGACGGAATCTGTGCTTGTGAAGGGGGAGGGCTCTTCTCCGCTTATCGCAAAACAGGACAAAACCTGTAAACCTCTGCCGTGGGCACGCACCCTTACTAACAAAGTGCCCTTTACACAACACAAAATATAGGATGCAAGCACATCCTACACAGCCACATGTGCATAATCCTTGAAAAAAAAACATAAACACAGATACCAACTACATATCAAATACATAGATAATCAGATATTATACACATACATACGTTATAATTATTATATAACTGCAGCGACTAGAAAGTTGGTAACTTGCTCACATATTATCTTTGTGGGGAAGGTGGGCAGCAGGGACTTTTAGGCACCATTGCATTACAGTAAGCCTGACACTCATTGGTTATCTGTGTACTGTAGTGGGGCCTATTGGTCCCCATCTCTGCTTAGAGAAGTGTAGTCATTCCTGTACTTCGCCCACCAAAGATTGTGTGAAAGAGCTCAATTATCCCTTATTTTCACCGGTCTTGCATTATATTGACACTAGAAGGCAATAATTATACTATCTTTATATGGATTGTATGACACGATCATTGAGATTATATATATATATATATATAATAATATATATAAATATATAATATATATTTTATATATATGATATATATATAATATATATATGCAAGAACTGGACTGAATTGAGGGCTAATCAGTCTCATTGCCTGGGACAGCATGGCCTGTAAATATGGCCCTGATCCTGAGTGTGTATACCTCCTGCTGTAGCAGGTTCAGGACAAGCTAAAAAAGTTTCTTGTTCATTCCTAATAGTAAAAAAAAAAAAAATAATATTCAACACGTACATGCCACCCCTGGCATTAGCCACCTTAGGCTCCACACTGAGAGGGCCTCATTGTAACTACAGCCCTGTCCATGGTTTGGAATCAACCAATTCAATAACACAACACATAACAATAGTATTTACTGTGTACAGACATGAGCTTTAAATAGACCATAACATAACCTTCCGGTCCACACAATCCAACAACATTTTTCTCATGCTTATGACCATTTTGAGTCTTATTACTTAACCTATTGTGAGAGTCGAGGCTTTTCAGTACTTTCCCCTCTTAATGATCTAATTCACAGGCTGGTTTACTTCCCTATGGTCAGTTCTGTTGACGTTTGACAATCCTCCCAGTTATTGTAATGGGAGAGGTTCTTCTGTACATGGAGGAATAATGAAAACAGATGTGCTATTTATGCTAAAAAATTCTTTGAAGGGTTACCCCATGATTCAAAAAAAAAACATGGCCGCTTTTTTCCAACACAGCTCCATATCTGTCCATGGGTTATGTCTGGTATTGCAACTCAGCTCCACTGAAGTAAATGGGGGCAGAGTTTTAATACCACATGCAACCTATGGACAGGTGTGGCACTGTTTGTGGAAGGAAAGCAACGTATAAATAATAGACCAATAAATTCTTTCAAAGCAAGCCAAAAATCCTTTACATTTGTGCAAACATTTCTCAAAACACTACTTCAATAAATATTTGTTTCCTAAAAGATAGCATAAAGTAGTATGCTTAGGGTCTGATGAAGATATATTCATAAGAAAGCCACAAGTATTTCATCCCAGATCAGGTAGCGAGAAAACGCCTGTGCGACGTGTCGAGGGTTAACACAACCTCTTTCTCAAGTTTGACCCAAAAACCGGACACAACCCATGGACAGATATGGACTTACTGTATGACTTCTTAGTCATAAATGGGCACACTCAACTACATTATTAATCCATGTACAGAAGAACCTCCCAGTTAGGGTATATTCACACGGCTTAATTGTGGGACGTATTTTGACCCGCAATTACGCCGTGGGGGCGGGAGCGGGGTAGGTGTGGGCGCCGGCAGCTCGCCGGCCCCATAGACATGCATTATCCGCGGCGCGGATGCGCCATGAATAAGTAGCATGTCACTTCTCTCCCTGCTCGCCATATTGGAGACATAATCCATAGTTCTCTATGAGAACTGTGGATTACCGTAATGACTGGGACGCATTTCAGCCCGTAATTCGCGCAGTACAGCGCGAATTACGGGCTGAAATACGTCCCAGAATGAGCCGTGTGAACATAGCCTAACACGTGCGTACTCCCGCGGCGCAGGGGGGCCAGCAGCCCGCCGGCCCCATAGACATGCATTACTCGTGACGCGTATTCGCCACAAATAATTGACATGTCACCTATCTCCCCGCGCATACAGTACGATCGTATTATACGAGCGGAGAGAGGAGGAGTAATCCATAGTTCTCTATGAGAGCCATGTATTTAATGTAATTATGGGGCCATTTCCCCGCGTATTAAGCGCAGTACGCCGCAAAATATGTGGCGAAATGCGCCCCAAAATAAGCCGTGTGAACATACACTTGTTGTATTGGGTGTGTGCCACAGCCGGTGTCCAGCGTTTCCTCACTACCTGATCTGGGATAAAATACTTCTGGTCTTCTTAGGAACATATTTTCATCAAACCCTAAGTACACCACTGTATGCCATCTTTATCAAAGGAATATTTACTGAAGTTCTTTTTTTTTTTTTTCAGAAATAAATGTTTGCACAAATTTAAAGGATTTTTGGCTTCCTTTCGAAAGAATTTACTGCTCTATTATGTATATATTGGGACTAAAAGAGCATGGAGGAAGCTCTGATGTATAGACCTATTAGTGGTTATACTGGGTGAAATTCTCTGAAGATATGGTGTGCATATATTATATAATGTGGAAGGAAAACAGCCATGTTTTTTCTAAGGCTAGGTTCACACGGCGTAATTGCGGGGTGTAATTACGCCCTGCAAATACACCGTGTGGCCGTATATGCCGCTGGTAATTCACGCCGTGTGGCCGTATATGCCGCTGGTAATTCACGCCGTGTGGCCGTATATGCCGCTGGTAATTCACGCCGTGTGGCCGTATATGCCGCTGGTAATTCACGTCAATTATCTCCCCCCCCCGCGGCGGATTCGCCGAGCAGGTAGAGGAGACGTAATCCATAGTTCTCTATGAGAACTGTGGATTACCGTAATGACTGGGACGTTTTCAGCCCGTAATTTGCACACTCCGGCGCGTAATTACGGACTGATATACGTCCAAAATTTAGCCGTGTGAACATAGTGTAAACAATCCTTTAAATATGTACTAAAAAAGTAAACAGGCAAATCCAATATAATGCTCATAGTGTGCACAATAGGTTATGTTCACACGGCAGCTTTATCCAAACAAAAAAATCCAACATTGAATCCAAAGTGATACTCTCAGATTTCTGTCATAGACTAACTTTGCAGAGGCCGTTTTCGTCTCTGATTTGGACACAGTTTATTCCCATATCAATAGGGTAATCCACGACACGGCTGCTGGACGTGAAGTCCGAGTAGGATGTGCGGTACATTCTAATGGCCATTTTTTTTGTGTCCCCACCACAGATTGGAAGTCCACGTAGAAGTTCTGTGCTGTAGTCCAATGTTTGAACTATAGCACGAATGGGAATGAATGGGACTCAGTTTTTGTGCGCATTTTGACCTTGAATCCAATGTGGAATCTGCGGTTAATTCCACATTAAAATCTGTTGTATGAACATTGTCTAATAGGACATTACAAACATATGTTCCACATATTAGTTATCTCGTATTAAGAAATTTAAAAATTCTCGCCATGTTAGAGGAAAGCGCACTTGAAAGTAGCGTTAGAAGTTACAATAAATCACAGTCACAAAGAGCTAGCAATCTTTCATGTGCAGGTCAAGCTTCCAACACTGTGTCACCTTGTAGAAGTCCACTGATGCCAACATGAGACACTTTATTGCATGCAGCGCTATTCTTCCTGTCAAATCTAAAAAGACTGAGCACAACCTAATGCACTCAAATTTTTAGATATTACAACTTGCGCTATGCAATCATTAAGAAATTGGCCCCTGTTTAGTTGGAGTATAAGGTTTAGTTCACACAGCGTTTCTTAGATGCGTGTTTGGACCCGTGTTTCAGATCCAAACATGCATCAATGTTCAGTGTGATTTACATTGCTTTCAATGCAAAACACCATCAGCGTTCAGAGGTCTGATTGCTGATGCGCGTTTTAAATGTGTCTTTCAGATCCATTCAAAGTATTGTCATGTCAATTCTTGATCCATTTGACACAGCAGACATCCTATTTAGAACTACAGGGTGCGTTTCTGCAGCAGAACAAAATGCATCCAAACGCAGCACACTTTGGGTGCGTGTGCACGCGTTTTACACAGCGCTTTTGAACACAATTTTCGGAACAAAAACGTATGCAAAGACGCCATGTAAACATACCCTAAACAGAATGATTCTTACATAGTATGTTCACACGGCTTATTGCAGTGCGTATAATACGCGGGATGTTTTGGAACCGTTGATTAAGCCGAGCGCGTAATTCCAAAGCCATAAACATGCATTGTCATTGCCGCATATTCGCCGCTAGCAATTGACATGTCAATTCTACCCCTGCACGTACATTACGATCATATTGTACGCACGGATGGCTGACACATAATCCATAGCTGTCCAGGAGAGCTAAGAATTAACATAATTGAGGCGCACATTTTGTCACATATTAAGCGCAATACGTGGTGAAATAAGCACGCAATTACGCGCACAAATAAGCCGCGTGAACATACGTTTGCACATGCTAGATGGTTGATGAATAAGATTGCTACTTTAGTTATATAAATTGACTACACATAAAGCCAAAGCAAGGTAACTAAACTAACACACCACTAACTGGTTGGATGAAGAAATTTCCTTTGTACGTCTCACTTCCTTTTCTGAATCAAGGACTGCTGTAAGATCAGGTTCACGTGCAGATGAAGGTGCAGGTTTTGAAAATTAACAACTAACAGCATGTGCCAAAAGAATTATACACAGTAATCTCTCAAAACTTGATTGTTCGGCATGATAGAAACTTTTACACAAAGCAAAGGGACTAAAGCAGGTTGTCTTATATTTACCCTGCTTCTGTATTCTCACTTTGGCCACTGGAAGTGAATGTAGCATAACATGGCAGCCATTCAAATAAATGGCCGAATATGTAATCCATAGACTGGCTAGCTCTCCAGGAGGAAAAGCCATTCTTGAGCAAATTAAAGGGGTTCTCCACTTCTTAACAACAGCCAGTTCCAGGGGCTTCAGTAAAATAAAAAATATATATATACTCGCCTCCTCCAGTTCCCAGTTCCAGCACCACGTCTACCATGTTCTTCCATTGTCATTCTGTTATTTCAGAACGGGGACAACATGTGCTTCTACTTAAATCACTGTTCACTTCTAAACGGTGATGTAAATTAGAGGCACATGACCATCACAGCCAATCTGCAGCTGCAGTGGTGACACCCCTGTTCAGAAATACCAGAATAAAAACAGAAGCCCAGGGTGGACGCGGCCACAGGAATAGAGCATGAGGTTTTTTATTTTAATAGGGCCTCAGGAGATGGCTAACATTTTATTAAGAAGCGGAAAACTCCTTTAAATATGCAAAAATACTGCAACCAAATGTATTGCTATGAGCAAGTGTTCCTTTCCTTCAATTTCTACAGATCTCCCCCCAATATCTAAAAGGGCATAAACATGCATCACCTCTTTGCAGTAAACACTTTGACATCTGTAAAGGTGATGTGACCGGGGCTTGACTTGTGCGTATGACAGAAGAAAAAAAAAAAGTCTGAACACTTTGTGGTTAGTACAAGCAGGACTCCACCTTTAAGTGAAAAATGTTTTAGCCGATTTGACACTTGATAGAAAACCACAACCAAACTGTTGGTTTCCTCCTACATGGGAAAACCTCTAACCGAAGAACTGATACTGTATACATGCTTGAAGAAGGTTTATTCATTTCAAGATGCAGAATTGTATTTGCAGTTCTGTGTAACTCTGTATAAATACATAATATTGTGCGATATAGTATTTACACAATTTAGGCACTGAGCACATCTGCATCAGACCTCCTATGCTGGATGACCGTAAAATAACGCAACATGGTGCGCTAGTTTGCCCTTTAAAATGCTGGACCCGCTGTAGTTGATGGGGTCGATAGGGCGCCAGTTGGTTGCATCCACTGAAAAATGAGTGTGCCTCCACCTCTGTGATGGAGGCTCTGAAACATCCGACGTGTGTGAACCTGGCCTAACTGGTCCAAGGTATTAGTGCAAAACCAAAGCAAATTCATGATATTTAGGAGATGTTCACACGAGTTTTTGGATCCGAAAAGCGCATCCAAAAACGCAGCATCTTTCGGATGCAAACCGTACCCAAACACACAGCTGCGTGTTTGGATGCAGCAGGATCGCACCCTATAGTTTATAAGGCTATGTTCACACGGCTTATTTCAGGGCGTATTTGCGGACGTAATTACGTCCGCAAATATGTCCCGAAATACGTGTCACAAAGTGTGGCACGTATTCCGCGTCATAAATACATTCCCCATTCTTTACTATGGGGATTTACATCGCGAAATATGCCTCAATAAGTGACAGGGGACTAAATTTTACGATTGTATTTACATGCTGAAACTACGTCGCAGAAAGACGCCTTGTGTGAACGAAGAGGCGTATTTTACATTGGAATCAATGCTAATCTAATTGTTCATTATTTGAAACGTATTTCGGGACGTATTTGCAAACGTAATTACGTCCGCAAATACGCCCCGAAATAAGCCGTGTGAACAGAGACTAATAGGGCTCCTGTTGCGTCTTTCGGACCAAGAATTGACATGTCAATTCTTTGAACGAATCCCAAAGATGGATCCAAAAGAACCAGTGAGACATGCATCGAGGATCACCCGTGTGAACACCGATGCACGTTTCTAATAAACAGCAATGTAAATCACATTGCTATTTATTCGAAACATGTTTGGGTCCTTTTGGGGTCCGTGAGACGGATCCAAACACGAATCGAAAAGCGTATGTTACATGGAGTAAAAGACTACTGAAGATACCCTTAGGCTATGTTCACACGGCTTAATTGCGGGACGTAATTACGCCCCGCAATTACGCCGTGTGGACGGGGGCGGGGCGGGAGAGTGAGCGGGGGGCCGGCTCGTCGCCGGCCCATAGACAATCACTGCTAGCGGCGCGTATACGCTGCTAGAAAGTGACATGTCAATTATCTCCCCGCCCGGCGTCTTCGCCGGGCGGGGAGAGGAGACGTAATCCATAGTTCTCTATGAGAACTGTGAATTACCGTAATGAGTGGGCCGTTTTCGGCCCGTAATTGGCGCACTTCGGCACGTAATTACGGACCGAAATACGGCCCATTTTAAGCCGTGTGAACATGGCCTTATAAGTAACCAAAACAATTAACCTAAGGGCTTGTTCACACAGAGTTTACACTCCGTGTTACAAGCGCTTTTAGGATCTGTCTTGGGGTCCGCTCTGTTGGTCCCCAAGACGGATCTAACAATTAGCAGTGAGATTATCACTGCTGTCTGTGCTGAACACGGAGCGGCGTTCAGATGAGGAATCGCCGCTGCGTGTTTCAAAAGCGCAGCTCAGCTCCGTCTTGAAAAGAATTGACAATGCATGTCTGTGCCCCCCGTGCATTGGAATTACACGCGGATCAGCGCATGCTTCCAAAACACCCGTCGTATTGCAGCACGTACTATACATGCCGCTCTAAGCCTTAGACAACCATGGCAGAGGAGAGCCACAGTGCTTTCTTGACCCTTTGTTAAAATAAACATGCTGTGGTTTATCTATAGGACTTCAAAAATGTCACTCTGGAAAGCACCACCAAATAGTCTGTAAACACACACGAAAAAAATGCATTTAAAAATGCTGAAAAAATACTGGGCCTCGTTTCTCAAAACTGTCTATAGCATAACCATGTCTTTGTTGCCCATAGCAACCAATCACAGCTCAGCTTTCATTTCTTATATTGCTCTGAAAAAATTAAAGATGAGCTCTGACTGGTTGCTATGGGCAACAAAGACATGGTTATGCGATCGGTATTTGTCCTATTTTGCGGCCGTACCCGGGGGGGGGGTTGCTTTTCTCCGAGATGAGCGGAGAAAAGCCCTCCCCCTTCACATTCACAGATTCCGTCCGAAAACCGGAAGGAAGAATGTGCATTCACAATGTTTTGCGGGCAGAAAACCCGTGCAGTGGGGACTGCTGCACGGGTTTTCCATAGAGCACCATTGTGCTGGTTTTCGACCGGTTTTTCAGGCGGTCTGCAAAACCGCAAACCTACTGAGAAACCGGCCGAAAACCCGGGCCGTGGGGACATGCCCATAAAGTCACTGCTAATTGTTTAGATCTGTCTCTGGGTCTGTCCTGTCGGTCCCACAGACGGATCTAAAAAGCGCTTGTAACACGGACTGAAAGCGCCGTGTGAACAAGCCCTAACACGTTTCTGAATTCAAAATGAAACCAAGAAAACAGGACTGAGGTAAGATAAATCAATGTAGTGAGACAACCCCTTTAATTCTATGACTCTCGCATTCAGGCATGAGCCGATGTCAGTACCTTCAATGCATGAAATCTAGTTATGTAGCTATAAATATATTAAAGCATATGTGTATACAGGGACGTCAACAGGGCAGTACTCTTGTCAGGGGCCAACTTATTTAAAAAAGGGGCCTACTAATGCAAGCTAGGAACTGGTAAAGGGCAGGCGGCACAGATGCTGTATGGCAGCTTGCCCCAACTCCAGTCCTCACGCCCCAACAGGTCATGTTTTCAGGATCTCCCACAGAATGCACTGACAATAATGACTTCACCTGTGCAATGCTAAGGAAAGCCAGAAAACATGACCTGAGGGGGGGGCGTGAGGACTGGAGTTGGGGACACTAAATAATAATAATCTTTACTTATATAGCGCCAACATATTCCGCAGCACTTTACAATATAGAGGGTATAAGCACAGACAAACCAGACATTACATTATAAAAAAGCTACGTACAAATCAGACACGCGGTATGAGGGCCCTGCTCTCAAGAGCTTACAATCTATTAGGGTGTATGGGTGAAACAAAGGGTTACAAGTGCTTGGTTTACAATGGTCCGGCCATGTTACATAAAGATGGGGTAGTATACAAAAAAAGTGGATTTAACCCGCCAAACCCAACCATACATCTATATACAGATAAGTGCCTGTGGGTGCCAAAGTGCAGGAAGTGACAAATGTGTGACAGAATTTGGGGGGATAACAGTTAGGGAAATCTGTATGGAACACTAAATTTACTGCCCTACAATTGCTGATGGCAGGTCTGTGTGTGAGATAGGTAGGTAGATCTTTATACATATTCCTGCATGTCAATATCTCTCTCTATATATATACATATCACATATATGTATATATACATATACACACAGCTTGCTCTAAAAAAGTAGAGTCAATTCTAGAAGAACAATTCATCTAAGTATCTGATTGCTCATGTAACCACTTCCTGAGGGACAGCTTGAGGTAAGTTAGGATGGACTGGCCACAGACTGGAGCGACTGTGTGAGAGCAGGAAACGGTTACAATGTGACCATGCTGGAAGCGAGACTTCTTCTGCCCGAGTTGGTATTCCAGTCACTGAGGGCCTCGCTTTACAAAGATTTTCCACTGGGATAGAATAATAAGAGCTTTGTTGCACTAAAAAGCCATTGCTGTCCAGAGAGAGCGTTTTGCCAGCAGCAGGCACATCACATGGGCATGAGAGTCAGCTTCTGTCTCATGTACTGGCAGAGCTGTAACAAAGGCTGGCAGGTGACATCACACAAGGTAACAAATGGGATTCCAGCACAGTGTGCTATAGTCATGTCCTGCACTCACCACTGCTCCTTACTGCTGAGGGACAGAAGTGAAGCTGCGCCCACACAGGGGGCAGGGTGCCCGCCGCATCACTCCCCAGCAGACACTGGGTAACACTGCTAGTACCCGGCTGTCTCCACTGGTCCTAGATGAGGGGCAGCACACACAGGAGGCAGACAGCATGTAGTGGAATAGAGGGCACTGCTGGCATCATGTACACTCTAAGTGTGCCCGCTACATACACATCATCAGCAGACAACAGATAACTGCTGCTAGTACCTGACTGTCACCACTGGTACTAGGTCAGGGGCAGCACACATAGGAGGTAGGTAGCATACAGTGGAGTAGAGGGCACTGCTGGCATCATGTACACTCTAAGTGTGCCCGCTACATACACTCATCAGCAGACAACAGATAACTGCTGCTAGTACCTGACTGTCACCACTGGTACTAGGTCAGGGGCAGCACACATAGGAGGTAGGTAGCATACAGTGGACTAGAGGGCACTGCTGGCATCATGTACTGTCCAAGTGTGCCCGCTGCATACACATCATCAGACATCAGATAACTGCCAGTACCCGGCTGTCACCAATGCTCCTGGGTCAGGGGCAGCATAGAGTGGAGTATAGGGCACTGCTGGCATCATGTACCCTCCAGGTTACCCGCTGCATCATTCCTCATCAGATAACTGCTGCTAGTACCCGGCTGTCACCACTGCTCCTGGGTCAGGGGCAGCATAGAGTGGAGTATAGGGCACTGCTGGCATCATGTACTCTCCAGGTGTGCCCGCTGCATTATTCCTCATCAGATAACTGCTGCTAGTACCCGGCTGTCACCACTGCTCCTAGGTCAGGGGCAGCACACACTCGGCAGGCATCATACAGTGGAGAAGAGGGCAATGCTGGTATCATGTACTCTCCAGGTGTGCCCACTGCATCACTCCTCACCAGATAACTGCTGCCAGTACCCGGCTGTCACCACTGCTCCGAGGTCAGGGGCAGCACACACTCGGCAGCATCATACAGTGGAGAAGAGGGCAATGCTGGCATCATGTACTCTCCAGGTGTGCCCACTGCATCACTCCTCACCAGATAACTGCTGCCAGTACCCGGCTGTCACCGCTGCTCCCGGGTCAGGCGCACACAGGGCACAGCTGGCAGCGCGCAGTGTCACCGCTCACCTATCTTGATCCTGACGCTCTGGAAGACACGGATCCCTTCGTCCTCCACCGCCATGGTGCCCGGTGCTCTAGCCCTTGTCGCCGATCACTGCGGGGTCCTCCCCTCGCACTGTACTCCTGTTCTGGCCAGTGCAGCTCTGAGCCCGGCTCTCCTCCTCACACAGCGCAGACCAGAGCGCGAAGCGGCCGGAGGTGTCATCCTCCAACCCGGGACGGCGAGCCTGGAGTGGGCGGGGCGCGGACACCCACTCTAACGGTGACTGGCTGCTTGTGACACGGGAAGAATGAGGGGGTGTGGCCAGGAGGAGTGTCCGCGGTCGCTATTGGTAAAGACGCAGAGCGAGGGGCGTGGCTCGGTGTTCCACCAGGGGTACTGTTGTGAGGGTCCCCTGTAGTGAGTGGAGTGCGGGGGCTACACGGGCGCGTCGCTACTCACTACCAAAGCTGCAAGCATTGCCCTTCCTCTTACACCTCTTGTAGAGAAGGTCTGCTGCTGTGTTGGTGCTCAGGCTTATGTGCTGTGAGGAACATTGAAAACCAACGGAGTGGCAAGCCTTAGTGCAGGGAGGTAACTAGAATCCACACAGCATCATGAAGTGCAGCCCCTCCACTTACCGGCAAGAAGCTCAACCAGCACAATAAGTAGCAATAATCAAAGGTATCGCTGATCCAGGGAAATCTTTTCTTTTGGCCAGTTTTGGGGCCCCGGGTAAAAATTTTTTTTCCCCAAAAATTTGAGGACAATTGGTTTCTACCTCATGGGGGTTTTTGCCTTTCTCTGGATCAACACTTTAGCAGAATAGGCTGAACTGGATGGACATCTGTATTTTTTTGGCCTAACACATAGTAGCACAGTATCGCTAGATAGCAGGAAGAGACAAATTTGTCACCCCTTACGCTGGGTTCACACGGTTTATTTGCGGTGCGTAATTACGCCCCGCAATTACACCGTGTGGAATGGGGGGCCGGCACCTCCCCGGGCCCCATAAAATACCCTTACAGCGCCCGTAAAAGCCGGGTTAATTCACATGCACTTATCCCCCCCCCGTGGCGGATTCCCCCGAGCAGGGGGGGGGAAACGTAATCCATAGTTCTTACAGGGGGCGTCGCTAGGCCCGTTTTATTCGGGGCTCGGGCCCCGAATAAAACAGCCTGTCCCCCGGGGTCCCCCCGGGCTCCGGGGCCTCTGCCGGGGCCCTGGACCCACCGATTTGGGCCCTTTAGCGATGTGCGTCCGATGGACCCCACACACAGCCGGGGGTTCTGCGGGCAGAGAGCGAGCGCTCCCGCCCGCAAAAAGTGTCGGACCCGCAGGCCGACAAAAGGGGGGCCGCCGGGTCCTCAAAAGCGCTGGGGGACCCGCCGCGGCCCCTTTGGGGCCTAAAGCCTCGGCTTCGTGCGAGGGGACATCACTTCATCGCGACGCTTCCTGCCCTTTCCGGGGCAAAAGCCGTCATGGGGCCGTGCCCCCGGGGATTTTGCCGGAGGGGGCGCGCGGCTAAAAGGGGAGGGAGCCCCGGCCTTTCCCCGGGGGAGTTAAGGTGAGAAAAAAAATTTTTTTTTTTAAAGGTTTACCTCCCTCTCCCCCTATATACTGCCTGTGGCCCTTTTAAAAGCCGGCCTGGGGCCCCCATACCCCTGCCTGGGGCCCCCCCATACCCCTGCCTGTCCCCCCCTTTACCCCTCCCCGTGGCCCCATATCCCTGCCTGTCCCCCCTATAAGGGGTTTGGCCTGTGCCCCGAAAATGGCGGCCTGTGGCCCCCATCCCACTGTCTGTGGCCCCCATACCACTGCCCCTTGGCCCCCAAAACCACTGCCTTCCCCCCAAATATCCCTCCCTTGTGCCCCTATGGGGGTGCCTGTCCCCCTATAAGGGCCCTGTTTTGTGGGCCCCCCATACCCGGTCGTGGCCCCCTTTAACCCCTGCCTGTGCCCCTTAAGGGGCGGGCCTTTTCCCCCTTAATGCCTGCCTTTTCCCCCCAAATACGGCCTTTGGCCCCATATAGCTCGGGGCCCCCCCATTTTCCCTCCCTGTCCCCCTTTAAAATTTCCGCCTGTGGCCCCATATACGCCTGGGCCCCCCATATATTTCCTGTCCCCCCATATACTGCTCGGGGGCCCCCATCCCCCCTTCCCCTTTTCCCCCTTTAAAATTTCCTTTGCCTTTGGCCCCCATACCCCCTCCCCTGGGGGCCCCCTTATCCCCCCTGGGGCCCCCCCAAACCACTGCCCGTGGCCCCCCTACCCCGCCGTCCCCCAATAACCCCTGCCTGTGGCCCCCATATACTGTTTTTGGGCCCCCCATAAAACTGCCCGGGGCCCCCCTTTATCCCCCCTTGGGCCCCTTTAAAATTTTCCTGCCTGGGGCCCCCAAAATCCCTGCCTTGGCCCCCAAACCCGGCCTGGGGCCCCCTAAAAAGTTTGGGCCTGTCCCCCCTATAATGCCTGCCTGGGGCCCCAAAAATTTGCCTGCCTTTTGGCCCCCATATGCCTGCCTTTTGGCCCCAAAACCGCCTGTTGGGGCCCCCCAAAACCCGGCCTCCCTTTGTGGCCCCAAACCCTGCCTGTGGGCCCCATATGCCTGCCTTTTGCCCCTATTTTCCGGGCCCTGTCCCCCCCATATACTCCCTTTGTGGCCCCCATATACTGCCTCAGGGGCCCCTATATCCCTGCCAGTGCCCCTATTACCTGCCTGTCCCCCCTATTATGCCGTGCCCCCCTGTAAACTGCCTGTCCCCCCCTTTTAACTGCCTGGGGGCCCCATAAAACTGCTTAAAGTGCCCCAAATATCCCTAACTGAAGGGTTTTCTTACCTAAAATTTAAAAGGATTTGCTGGAAAGGTGAGGTTTTCTAAGTTTTTTGGGTCCAAATCCTCAGGGACAAGTATTGGCCGGGAGCAATAGCATGAAGGTTTTAAAACCCGGGGATGGAAAAGGGAAAAGGGGAAAGGGTTGGGGGCGACGCTAAACCCAAGAAAAGACTTTCCTGGTAGTTACTAAATGAAACTGCAGTGTAACCCATTTTTTTTCCCTGCAAAATTCTACTTTACAATAGAATCTACCACTATTGGCCCACTGAAAAGGGGCGGTGGTATATGTAATAAAGGGGCCTGTGTACAGCGGTAGTCCCACTTTGGGGAGTCGGGGTTTGGTCAGGGTCGGGCAGGATTATTTGACCCTTAAGTATAATATTTTGGGTCCGGGTTTTTTGTAGGGGGGTTTTAGTAACAATCACTTGTCTTGTAGATTTGCTCCATGTATCGGTTTGGGTTATTTGGGGAAAATTTTTTGGGGGATTTTCATATGAAGGGGGGGAAAATTCCCGAAAAAGTAAAATTTTTTCATTGGTATTTTTACTTTTTACCCGTTACTGCTGGGAGATGGACGGGATCTGTGGGAATGTGAGAAAATTTAAATGACAGGAAAAAACCCCGGTTTTTTCCCCTGTAAAAAAACATCCCCAGTTCAAAATGGGCGTGAAAAATGTCGTGGTGAACCCAGCCCCACCCAGAAAAACACAAAGGGCTCGACCCGGAAAGTTTTAGGACCCCAGGGAAAACCCCCCGTTCTCTATGAAATGTGGATTTTCCGTAATGAAATGGGACGTATTTCCCGCCGTAATTTGGGGCCCCCCCCCCCAAACCCCCTGTTAATTAAAGGACTGAAATACGCCCATTTTAAGGGGTGTGAACATAGCCCTTTCCCCACCCGGGGCCATTTCTCAGCCCCCACATGGCTTTCTGGAAACCCCTACAGCTGTTAGGCTTGTTCCCCAACAGTTAATTTTGGGGCGTATTTCGGCCCCCCAATTTTCGATTTGGGGAGGGGTGGGGGCGGCAAGCATTATCCACGCCGTTGTATACGCCGTGAAAAAGTAGATGTCACTTTTTCTCCCGCTCGCCGTATTGGGGCGAGCGGGGGAGGAGAGTAATCCATTGTTCTCAGAGAACTTTGGATTTCCATAATGACTGGGGACGTAATTTAAACTGTAAATTTTTACAGTACGGCGCGAATTACGGGGTGAAATACGTCCAGAATATTCCATGTTTAAAAAAGGGCCCTTTTGGGGGATGGGACCCCACTTGTTTTTTGTTGGGGTACCAGAATCTGCCTCTCCATCTGAATTGTATTTTTTTTTTCATTTATATTATGTTAAAAAAAAAACATATATTTTCAGACAAACAATGGTGCTCATCCCTCTATTTTGATAATGGAGATCAGGGTATTTTGCCAAAAAATTTAAATTGGGCCCCTCACAAAATGTCTTGGTTTAAACTATGGATCCAACAGCCAAGAGATATCCAAAAAGGCTGGGAAATATCCAGCACCAACGTGGTAAAAAAAAATAGCTTTTAATGCGTAAACAATAATAAGCCCTGCAGCTACTATTTAATAAAAAAAATAAATGCCTCACCTACAAAATTCCCTTTCTAAAAAAAACAAACCCCACTTTTCCAAAAACAAATTTAACGGCTAGGAAAGTGGATCCACGGGGCCCCGCGATGGCAAAAACCGCGCCAGGGAGAAAGGTTAAGAAGGTCCCTTTTTTCACCAGAGCCCCCCCAAAAGGGGGGGATTTGCTGCGGCGGTTCTACCGGGTCCCCAACCCCCTTGACGCGGGGCTTGGGGTGGCCCCGGGTGCAGCAAGGTACAAATCGTAACCAAGAATTTTGCCCCGGGGGGCGGCGGGAAAGGGGTCAGGGCTGGCGGCAAGGGTTTCCCGTTTTCGGGACGGCAGGAAGGTCAGGGCAGGGGGCAGAGGGGGGAGTCAAAAAACGTAGCCAGGGGTTCGGTACACGGAAGGCAAAAATTTACACTTAAAGAACGTTTTTTTTCTGGGGCTCAAGGCAAATAGATCCAGAAAGGAAAGGATTGGGGACCAAAACCATAAATGGGGGAAGGCGCCCGGAAAATTAGCCATTACCGGGGCGCTGACCCTTTTAAATTTACAAGAACTAGGGAGCGGGCGCGCGGGCCCGGCCGGCAGAGGGCGCAGCCCGTTACAGGAATGAGGTCAGGTGAGTCTCCAGGACCAGCGGACCCACAGCTCGTCCCACGGACAGCGGTGTCAGGGGCAGGGGGGGCCCACCCCTACAGTACCCCCCGCCCCCTTCTTGGGTTCCCCCCTTTTCCCCAAAGGGCTAAAGGGAACTTAGAATCAGATCTTGGTTCGGGAATATTGGACCCCCGGTTCCTAGGACCTCCCCCGGGGCCCAAAAACCCCCTTTCCAAATTTCCACCAGAAAGAACCGTTACCCCTGACGATCTTTTATGTACAGAAAGTCCTTTTACTTTAAAGACATCAGGGGGCTCTTTGTACCGGGGGACGGAGCAGCGCTCTTCTTGGGGGAACCGGGTTCCCAAACCCGGGCTTTAGGGGGAGACGGTTTAAAGCCCTTAGGAATCCCGGGGAGAGGGGGAGGCAGACTTGTAGGACACCGGGTTTTGTTGCCAAAGTACTCTTAAAAAGGGCCCCCGAAACCGCGGACCCCAATTAAAGCTGGGGAACTTTTAGGCCTATTTATTTGGAAGAGAGCCCCAAATTTATCCCCTGGGGGGAACGTTTTGGGGAAGATTCCTCCCCTTGTTTAGCTTGGGGTTTTTATTTCGGGCTGGGAAACCTGGAGCAAGGGGGGATGTGGGGTTTTCCCCGCCAAACGACCCCCATTCCCGGGCCCGGCTGTCCCCCCGGGGGGAACCCCGGGGGCTGAAGCCAAGGGGAAAGGGGGGTGGATGACGACCATAGACCCCAAGGAATGGGGGGAAAGGCCAGGGCAGTCGGGGTTCCCCATGGTTAATTTTAAACTCGGGCCCTTGGAAGCAGTCCCCAACAGTTTTCCCCGGCGTCCCGGAAAACAAAGTGCCTTTTATTCCCCCAAGATCTAAAATTTCCCTCTCCACCTGCCCCCTTAGTCTGGGGAAAGGGGACGCGGGTGAGAAATCTAGCTTGACCCTTGGGAAGCGGGAAAATAGGGCACGCCCAAAAATTAAAAGGGCAAATTGGGGCCTCGATCGGGGACGATGTGGGAGGGTAAACCATGCAGGCGAAAAAGTGAGGAAAAAAGTGGCCCCCAATTGGGGGAGGAAGGGGGAACCCCGGAAGCGGGACAAAGTGGGACATCTTTGGAAAAACGGGCGGTTTACCACCCAATGACTGAGTTTCCCCGAGGAAGAAGGAAGGTCTGTTGGAAAGTTTCCCCCCCTCTGTTGTCCATGGAGGGCTCCGGAAAGAGGGAGGGGGGCCTTAAAAAGGGCCCGCGGGGCCGTGGGTGGGACCTTGTTTCGGGCACATGTGGTGCAGGAAGAACGAAGTCCTTTACACTTGGGCAGAGTGGGGGCCAGTATTTTCGCAAGATAAAAAGGGGGGGGTAGGGTTTCCGTATCCCGGGGGGGCCGGCCGAAAGAACTATGCCCCCAAACCCCGAAATCTCCTCCTGAGTGCGGGAAAGCCATAGGTTTTTGCCCGAGGGGAAAGCACGGGGAAACCACAGGAGCCACATGAACCAGCCGTTCAGGACCAATGATGTGCTGAGACACTGGTTCTTACCAGGTAATGTCAGAAGCACGGGAGAGGGCATCTGCCTTGACTTTTACTCGGCCGGTCGGAAGTGGATCTTGAAATCAAAACGTGAGAAAAAAGAAACCAACTGGCCTGGCGAGGATTTAAACGCTAGGCCGTTGTAAGGGTTCGGTGGATTCGCTGGACCACCGCAAGCGATGATAGTTAAGCCACGCCAGGGAGCGGAGTCTAAGTAGCCCCCGGTTTTCACCAGAGCCCGCCGCAAAGCGGGATGGACTTGCTGCGGCGTGAGGCTACCAGGCCCGTTACCCCTGCCCGTGATTTTGCTTGGGGGGGCGGCCGGGTCCCCTGCGTGGTACAGAATTTCGTAATTCCAAGGAATAGTCGGGGACAGGCAGAAGGTTTAAAGGCAGGCGGCAGGGGTTTTCGTGGTCAGAGACGGGTAGCCCGGTCAGGGCAGGCGGCAAACAGGCAAGGTCAGGAAACGAAGCGGAATGGACTGGTACACGGATAATCAATACGGACACTAGACACTCTCTTAGCTCACTAAACGCACACCTACAATCTGGCAGCGAGTGCTGGGGGCATAACCCTTATATAGGACAGCGTCCGGCAAAGGACCAATTAACGGGACACTGGCCCTTTAAATCTAGACCAGCTGTCGCGCGTGCGCGCTAAGGGACAGGCACGAGCGCGGCAGCCAGAACGGACGGAGCGGCTGCAACAGGAGCGGGCCAGGTCAGCGAGCCGGTGCAGGGACAGAGGGCACGGGGGTGGTCACGGGGGCCCGCGATGCCCGCGCCGGACCCCCAGCAGGCAGGGGAACGGCCGCAGGGGCAGCGGCGCCCGCGGCCGCCGTGACAGAACCCCCCCCCCCCCCCTTAGGTCCCCCCCCTCTTTTTCTTGAAACCTAGCAGGGAGATCAGGTGACAGTTTGCCTTCAGGTTCCCACGAACGCTCCTCTGGCCCGAACCCCTTCAGTCAATGGAGAAAGAACCGCTTCCCCCTCACTGTCTTCTGCGCCAGCACCTCCTTGACCTCAGAGATGTTATCAGAGTTGGCCACCGGAGAAGGCGAGACAGATCCACGGGAGAAGCGATTCAGCACTACAGGCTTGAGCGAGACATGGAAGGCGTTCGGGACACGCAGAGTGGGAGGCAAGCGGAGCTTGTAGGAGACGGACGGGTTAAGCGACGAAGTACCACAAAAGGGCCCAAATATTTAGGGCCATACTTGTAGCTGGGTACCTTGAAACGGATGTTATTTGGCCGATAGCCAAACCCTATCACCTGGCTTAAATACAGGGGGAGGTCTCCGGGTACCTATCGGCCTGAACTTTGGTACGAGTGGAAGCCCGAAGAAGAGCCTGACGAGTGACCTGCCAGAGTGACTTGATGTCCCGTACTTGGGCATCCACGGCAGGAACGTGACACGCAGGCCCGGACTGGCCATAGGGGTCCGGGCCGCAGGGCCGGCTCGGAGCGCCCGCCGAGGGGGCCGGTGTTTTCCCCCCCCTAGCGTCGCGGCATCGGACGCCCGCCGAGTGCCGGCGCACGCACAGGGGCCGCAATGGTCGCATATTCGACCGGACCCCTGTGCCAGGGGGCCGAGAGGCCCCCCTAGCTGCACGGCCGGTCACTGACCCAACCATTGCAGCCACTCATGGCAGCAGCCGAGGCTGAACATCTGCGGATCTATTGATCCCGTCTGTTCAGCTCCCAGAGGCCACGGGGCAGGCGCGCGATGTGATGACCTCATCGCGCGCCTGTTCCGCGGCCCCCACCGGAGTGAGCGGCCGCTCCGGACGGACTTGGAGAAGAGGAGGGAAAGACATCAGGTAAGTAAGTTCTTTATTATTTTTTAAACTACTTACTGCCCCTGCCTGGCTATATACCCCCTGGCCCTGCCTGGCCCTCTGTATACCCCTGTGGCCCTGCCTGGCGCTATATACCCCCCTGGCCCTGCCTGGCCTCTGTATACCCCCCTGCCCTTGCCTGGCCCTCTATATACCCCTGGCCCTGCCTGGCCCTCTGTATACCCCCTGGCCCTGCCTGGCTCTTATACCCCCTGGACCTGCCTGGCCCTCTGTATACCCCCCTTGGCCCTCCCTGGCCCTCTGTATACCCCCTGGCCCTGCCTGGCCCTCTCTAATACCCCCCCGGCCCTGCCTGCCCTCTTATACTCCCCTGGCCCTGCCTGGCCCTCTGTATACCCCCTGGCCCTGCCTGGCCCTCTGTATACCCCCCTGGCCCTGCCTGGCCCTCTCTATACCCTGCCTGTGCCCTCTTTATACCCCCCTGGTCCTGCCTGGCCCACTCTCTACCCCCCTGGTCCTGCCTCGCTATAGACTGCCCCTGTCTGGCTATAGACTGCCCCTGCCTACCTATATAATGCCCTGCCTGGCTATAGACTGCCCCTGCCTACCTATATGATGCCCTGCCAGGCTATAGACTGCCCCTGCCTGCCTACTTACTGGCCCTGCTGCTAATTACTGCCCCTGGCCCTACATGGCTGATTACTGGGGACAGCTCCAGCTAACCTGGTAGTTACTGGGGTAGGCCCTGGTCTACCTACCAAATTTAATGGAGGAAGGCCCTTTTTACCTAGCTAATGAGGGTCACTTAATTTTTTTTATCTGACATTTTTTTAAATTTCTAATTTTTCGGGTCTGACATACGCTGTTTGGGGAATTGATAGAAAGTGCATGGAATGAGAGAGGAGTCTAAGATGTATTTGTGGTAAATTCTACAGGACGAGTAGTGGCCACTAGAAGAAGACACTGCATGCTGTACCGGACAGAGAAAGAAATGGAAGGAACGACTCATCAGAGAAGATGTCATGGAGGTTTGGGCCAGAAGAAGAAAAGGAGAAGAGAACAACTCCCATCATGATGATGTCTCCTGTGAGTCCCTGCTGTCAGGGTGTAAGTTTTACTTCTGTGTTGAGTCAGTGCTGTATTCATGTGATGGTGACTGACTACTGGGGATGTGATTGGTGGGTTGTAGGTTATGTTGGGCTTATGTAGTGTCAGTGTGGGTGGGTCCGGATTGTAAAGAAATTTCCATGCTCTGTGATGGGGGTTTCTCTGCACCACTTTTTTTTTGTTGTATGTGGGAGCTCTCACCGGAGCGGTTTTGGTGCTTTTTTTTGATGCGTTTTTTTTTTTTTTGGCGAAATGTACAGCATTAATGTCTGTTTTTTTGCACAAAAACGCAAAAAAAAACAAATAAAGCCCCAAAAATGTTCGTGGAAAGCCCCCCTTCATGGTGTAGTTTTTTTTAAAAATGGCGAGGTGCGAGAAAAAGGGGAATTTTGAAAGGGGGATATTGTATGGGGGCGGGGGGGGCTTTGTCCCAGGGTTGATTTTTATTCCAGTCCGGCCCCTGGTGACACGAAACGGCTGGGGGAGAGGTGGGGGGGGATTTTAAACCAAACACAAAAAAAAAGGGAGCGGCTTTGCGGATCGGTTGGGAATTTATGGATTCCGCCCGGGGAGAAGGTCAGACCTTTATTGATGGGCGACGAAAAATTCGCGGGTTTGACCCAAGACTTGGTTGACCTCTCCCCCCTGCCCGTTGGTTTGAGGGGGGGGTTGCGGACGAGAAGTCCAGCTGCCCCCAAAAATGAGCACAGGGGCCCCGCCAAAATTTAGATACAAATGGACCCCCCCTTCCGAGTTGATGTGCAAAGGGAGCCTGTGTAATCGAAAGATGTGGGGGAAAAAGGGTGGGCTGTGGGGTTCGAGGGTAACCGAGAGGGGCACAAAATGAGCCATTTTGAAAATTGTAAAACCAACCCAGTTTGACTGTTTTTCCGGATGAGGCCGGCAGGTCAGTAACAAAATCCTTTGAATATGGGACCAAGGTCTCTTGGCCGGGAGAGGCTGAAGAGACCCGGGGTTGAGGCGAGGAACTTTGTTAGGGGCCGGGGGTTTCGGGCTAAAACAAAGTCCAAACGTCCTGCGGGGAGGTGGGCCACCAATAGTATTGGAGTTAGTTGTGGGGATTTGTGCCCCCGGTGACCAGCTTTTCGGAAAAATGTCCCCATTTAGGATTGAGGCCTTTTTTAAAAAGCGGAGGAAATAGGTCCCCCAGGAGGTAATGTTGAAGGCCACAGGAGCTCCCGGAAAGAAGCCTTTTTTTTTGGAGGGATAATGTGTGCAGGGGCGGCTCCAAGCCCCTGATCGAGGATCTGAGGAGCGTCCCCCCCGGGAATTTTTTTCGGCCGGTCGGAAGTGTAGGGGGAAATTTAAAAAAGGGCGAAAAAAAAAGCGACCCCCGGTTGACGGGTTCCGGAGCAGATTGTAGATATAAAAGATTTTTGATCAGTGTAGATCTTTTGGGGAGGGTGAGCCCCTTCCAAAAGTGAGCCATTCTTCTGGGAAACTTATGGCTAGAATTTCCCCCGATCCTGATTGTGTTTTTTACTTTTTTTTCCCACCCCGGAGTGAAAGTTTTGGGAGGAACCCAACATCCGCAATCTCCCAGAGGGGGCCCTTTCTGAAAAAGAACGGCGCCGGCACCGTGAGGAGGGTCGCCCTCAAAGACAAATGGGCGCTGAGGGTCCGGCGAAGGAAACAGGAGGGGGAAGCAAATGAGCTTTAGACGTTTGAAGGCCTTTTGGGGCCCTCGGGGGGGCCATGATTGGGATCGGCCCCCTTCTTGGGAGGCTCCCATCGGAGCCACCAGAGAGGAAAAGTGGGGGTTAAAAAATTGCCGTAAAAATTTGGGCAAAGCCTAAAAAGCGGGAGGGCCCCCCAAAGGGGGCCCACCGCGGGGCCACTGCAGGACTGTAAAGGCTTGGCGGGGTCCATCTGAAGTTGCCCGAAGATGTCCCCTAAAAGGGAGGGAGGGGGCCGAAAGGCATTTCCAGCTTGGCATAAAGTGGGGGTTCCCGGAGGCATCTGAGCCCCTGGCGGACATGGTGGCGGTGAGTCTGTGGTTGGGAATAAAATTAAATATCGCCCAGAAAAAACTATGACAAGACGTATAGAAGATCCCAGAAGTTTCCATTAACAAGTTTTGAAAAGACACCCGGAGCGTTGCAGAGACAAATGGATGATGAGTATTCGAAGTGGCCATACGGGTTTTAAAAGGCTTTTTTCCATCGTCACCTTTCGGATCCAAATAGGGTGAGCACCGCGAAGTCCAAATTAGAAAAAAAATTTGCGCCCGTAGGGGTAAAATGCTTGGACAAGGCGGGGGTATCGTTCTTTCGGTTTATTTTATTCATGCCACGATAATCGATACGGGGGCCGAAGGGTTCCATCTTCTTTTCGAAAAAAAGAATCGGCCCCCGGGCGGGGACGACTTGCGTTTTAAAGTTTTGCGGAGTTTTTCTTAAATTAGTCGGACATCCCTTTTTTCCAGGGACGGGGGAGAGGGTAACTTGCCGGGGGGGTTTCCGGGTTGCAAAATCGTAGGGAAATCAAAGGGCCGGTGGGGGGGGCAGGTTTCAGTTGTCTTTCGGGAAAAACTCGCAAAGCCCTGGTAAGAGCAGGCAGCCCGGGCAGAGACTTGTAGGTTGCAGAGGCAAAACCGTGGAGGGGGGCGGAGTGCCAAAAAGGGATGTGGTGACTGCCGACCCCCAAGAAATTCTCTGTGTTCCGTCTGGGTCGGAGTTTGCTCTTGTACCGGGGAAAGGGCCCCCGAAGGATTCAGAAAGGAAAGGGGCAATCGAGGAGTTTCCTGTTTCCTGATGTAATCCCCCGATCTGCAAGGTGAGGGGGAGTGCGAACCAAATGGCATCCTTGGGCATTCCCCATGACAGAGGAGCAAACAGGGGTTTCTGCAGGGGGGTCACTGGAACCCGGGGACCTGGGACCCCAGGCGTGGCTGGAAATTTCCCGGCAGACCCCGAGCCCGGGAAAGGCCCTTTTGCCTAAAAGGGGGTTTTTTCGGGACATTTACATAAAACGGGAAAATGGGAACGGGGGAAGGCCGCATGACACCTGGGGTTGCCTCTCTACAACCCCTGGGTGGGGGAGTTTCTCGGGCGCCCCGGGGGACAGTCCCCCAATAAAGGGGCCGGAACCCCCCAATAGAAAACATAATCCCGCAGCGTGCTGTGAGCTTTCCCTCCGGGTCAAATGGCCCTTTCCACCTGCATGGGTTCGTCCTCATGAACCGTTGGCGGGGAAGGGAGGGGGTAAAAGAAAGGAAGCAAAGCGAGGTAGCCGGCGTGGCGAGTAAGCTCGGTTGGAGGGGGGAGCTCTTGTTGCCTTTCGCAAGGATTGATCGGGGGGCCCAACCAAATAAATTCGCCAGTGGGGAAAGGGGCAGGCCTACCTTTGAGCTCTCTTTAATCGTCCCGAGAGGCCTTCCCAAAAGGGTTGCCCCCAAAGCTCTTGTTAAAGTCCGAGGCTAAGGTGCGGAACGCCAGAGTACTGTCCACAGTAAAGTCCCCCTGACGGAGCGAAGCGGGGCCCGCAGCAGCAGGGAGGTGCGACCAGGTTCCCAAGGACAGTTGGGAAACCCCTTGGGGAAAGGTTGCGGATTAGCGTCAGCGGATCTCCTGGGGCCCACAGCGGGGGGCCCCAGGCCAGAGTTCCCCCGTTAAGGGGGTAATTATGAAAGCCATTTAGCCCGTCCTTTGGAATTGATGTGCCAGCATCTCGATGTGGATGGAGCATTGACTGTAAAGCCTCTGCACTTTTGGGGTTCCATCTAGCGGAGGGGAGGGCAGTAGAGAAGGCCGGTTAAGGAGCAGGAAGAGCCGAGGTCCCGGGCAACGTTGCAGGCGCGACGGAAAGCAGCCAAGCGGAGGTGGGGGCCACAGGTTTGCTTGGCTGCGATGGTCGATACGTGGTCTGCTGGGCGGGGCCCGTCGTAAGTCCCGGAGTTCAGGCAGAGGTACCCTGGCGGAATCCATGGCCAGTTGTACTGTAAAGGTTCGGGGTTCGTGGACCACGAAGGATGATATTTAAAGAACGCAGGGAAAGAATCTAAGTCCCCACGGTTTTCCCAGACCCCCGCGCAAAGCGGGAGGGAAACTTGCTGGGCGTGGGCTACCAGGCTTTCCCCCTGACGGACTAGTTGCGGTGGCGCCGGGGGGTCTCGGGGTACAAAAATGTAATCCAAAGGCGTAGTCGGGGAAGGAGAGGTCGGGCAGGTGGCAGGGTTCGTGGTCGAGAGGGAAAGACGGTCGGGCGGCGGCAAAAGGAAAGGTCGGAAACAAAGCGGAACGGATGGTACACGTAAAATCAATACAGACACTAGACACTCTCTTAGCCACTAAACGCACCCAACATCTGGGGAGTCTGGGGGCGAAACCCTTATATAGGACGGTCCGGCAAAGGCCAAATTTTAACGGGACCTGGCCCTTTAAATCTAGACCAGTGTCGCGGCGTGCGTTAAGGGGGGCACGAGCACGGAGCTGGAACGGCGGGGCAGCTTGACAGGAGCGGGGCCAGGTAAGGAGCGGCGCAGGGACAGAGGAACGGGGGTGGTCGCGGGTCCCCGCGATGCCTCGCCGGCCCCCCAGCGGGCGGGGAACGGCCGCGGGGCAGCGGCGACCGCCGTGAAGCGTCTGGAGGTATTGGAGGTTCTTAGGTCTGTGAAGACGTCAAATGGATGTCGGTCCCCCCAACGTGTCGCACCTCAACAATAAAGGACAAAGGAAACCTTCTTTTTTCTGGGAAAGAAAAAAAGAAGAAAGGAGGGTTTGTGGTAGGGAAATAAAAAAAGGGCCCCGGGGGAAAAAAGGGGGGAAAAGGGAGAAAAAGGGAAAAGGAAGGGGGGATGGGGGGAAAAGGGGTGGGGAAGGAAAAATGGGAAAGGGTTTAAGGAAAAGGGGGGGTTGGAAGGTAAAAAAAAACCGGGGGGATAGGGGGAATTTTTTGGGGGGGAGAAAGGGGAAAAGGGGGGGAAAGGGGGGGAAAAAGGGATGGGGACCCCCAAAGGGAAAAGTTTGGGTTTTAAAAAAAAAGGGAGAAAAGAGAAGGGGAAGAAAAAAAAGAAAGAAGAAAAGGGGGGGGGGAAAAGGGCCCCCAAGGAAAAAGGGGAGGGGGTTTAAGGGAACGAGAAGGTAGGAAAGGAAAAAAAAAGGTAGGAAGGGGAAAAAAAGGAAAAGGGGAAGGAGGAAAAAGGAGGTAAAAAAAGGGGAAAAAAGGGGGAGGGAATAGGGAGGGACGGGAGGGAGGAAAAAAATTTTTTTCAAAAAAAAAAAAAAAAAAAAAAAAAAAAAAAAAAAAAAGGGGGGCCCAAACATGGGCCTTTTTGGGGGAAGGGGGCAGAGGGTGCCCCTACCCCTGGGGGCTGTTTTCCGGGAGGAGGCTTGGGAACAAACCATGGGGTGGATTTCGTGTTTTTGAGAAAATTTTCCTCCCGGGGATGGGCAGCCTTTAAAGGGCCCCGAGGGCTTGGGGGGAAATGGGGGGGGGGCCCCCCAAAAAAGTTCCTTTGACCCCCCGGGAGCCTGTTTAATAGAAGGGGCGTGCGTTGCAGCCGGTGCCCCCGGTGCCCAAAAGGCACGGCATGAAAGGGCCCGGGTAGGCCTCAAGGATGGGGGGTTTTTTGGGTGCAAAAACTCCCCATTGAAAGGATAAAAGGCTTTCCCCTTGGAAGTGGCGAGAAAGGGGGCGGAAAAAAAATTCCCGGAGCCCCGGGGTTAAAAAAGGGGCCCCGGGAAAAGGCCCCGTTTCCTCCATGGAAATCCCCTGGGGGAAAATGGCCGGTCCCTCGGAAAAATGCGGGTTTCCCAGTGAGGGGGGAAAAAACCTGGGAAAAGGGCGGTGGGCATGGGCAAATTCCCTCCCGGGGGTCCCCGGCCACCTCCGGGTTTTCCCGGTAAACCCGGAAGGGGGCCAAATTTTTGGAAAAACCCAGTGGGTAACGGGGGTCAGGCCCTTAGCCCGTGCTGGAAAAACCCCCCTTTGGTGGCCGGTGGTGTTATAAAAAAACTCTTTCTAAGTCGTCCCCGTTCGGCCCCTTCGAGGGGAAAAGGGGAAATTCCCGCACCACAGGGTGCGGAAGGACCCCCCGCCCGGGGGTTGGGGGTTGGCATACCGGCCCCCAAAAAGGGAACTGGTTGGCTGGGTATGGGGACCTCCCAAGATGTGCCCACAAGGCCCCCGGGGCAGCTCCCCAAACCCTTGCCCTTTTTGGGTTGGTGGGATCCTTTCCCCGCGGGCCTGTTGGGTTTACCCCAATTGGGGGGGGGCGGTTTAAGGGGGGGGGTTTTTCACGGGGGAAAGGGGGGGGACCTTGGAAAGGGGGGCACCCAAATTTTTGGCGGGGATTTTTCCATTTGGGGCTGGGAATCCCCCCCAACATGGTAACAAAGTATGTATTTGGTCCCTGGCCCCCGCAAGGTTGGCAACAAAACCCCCAGGGGGCGGGGGTCTAAGAGGTCCCCGGGTTTTTACCCGAGCCCGCCAAAGCGGGATGGACTTTGCGGGGGATTCACCGGTGTCCCCTGACACGGCGGGGGTTGCAGTGGCGGCGAGGTGCAGCGAGGTACAGAATCGTAATCCAAGAATTGTAGTCGTGGGCAGGCAGGAAGGTCAGGGCTGGCGGCAATGGTTCGTGGTCGTGGAGAGGCAGGAAGGTCAGGGCAGGCGGCAGAGGTTCGGAGTCGAGAAACGTAGCAAGAGGTCTGGTACATGGTAAGGCAAGAATACACTTAAAGAACGCTTTCTCCTGGACTCGAGGCAACATAGATCCAGCAAGGAATGATTGTAGAGCGAAACCATAAACAGGGGAAGCGCCCGGCAATTAGCCAATTACCGGGGCGCTGGCCCTTTAAATTTACAAGAACGAGTGCGGCAGAGGGCGCAGACGTGACAGGAACAAGGTCAGGTGAGTCTCCAGGACCAGCGGACCCACAGCTCGTCCCGCGGCCAGCGGCACCACCCGACCCCGCCAGGCGTCCGGGGGGGCGACCACGGATGCGCCCGCGGGCCGAGGAGCGGCACCACCCGCTACAACTATCGTTACCAAAAACACTACTACATAAGGATCCGATAATACCACCAGAACATGAACACAAATTGCCACCATATAGTGACTGAACAATACCCCTATAGTATTACTGAATAAAGTTCAGTATACAAAGACCAATATTACCACTATACAGTGACCACATAGTGGTAGCTACCAGTGTACACAGGCTTTGCAGACATAGAAGTGATTATACTGCCATTACATATTGTGACTCACAGGTGACTTTTCTGTGAGTCGTTGACTTCCCCTTTTGTTCTGCATCCAGTCCAGACCGCCATGATGATTTCTCCGGCCACCATTCATCCCGCAGATTTGGACACAAATATCTTAGAATCCTCAGTTTTCCAGCACCTCCATCACTGTTCCCCACCTCTGTGCAAACTTCCCAGGGGTGGGATTGCGGATACAGGCCATTGCGGCACAGTCTCTTAAAGGGGAGAAACAGAGGATTCACCCCCTGGAGATTGTACTACAGCTATTGCCTGTACCCCGCAGAATCATATTACAAGGTAGGTAGATCCCCAATAGATAGGTTGGTAGGTCCTAGGTAGGTTGGTAGGCTCCAGGTAGGTAGGTAGCCAGTACTTAGGACACATGCAGGTAGATAGGTCCCAGTTAGGTAGGTAGGTAGATTGGCCCTGGGTAGGCAGCAGTTAGGCTCCGGTTATGTAGGCAGCCCCCAGATGCGTAAGCTGTAGGTAGGCCCCAGGTAGCTACCCTGTTTCCCTGAAAATAAGACAGCGTCTTATATTAATTTTTGCTCCTAAAGACGAGCTAAGACTTCTCTTTAGGGGATGTCTTATTTTTCTATGAACAAGAATTCACATTTATAGTTGAACAAAACATCAACATGTATTAATATACTGTAGTGATTTCATGACAAACATCAGCATAAGCAGCCAAACTCTGAATTGAATAAAAAAAATGCACTATGTCTTATTTTCGGGGGTGTCTAATTTTCGGGGAAACTGTATGCAGGCAGTAGGTGGGCCACAGGTAAGCTGTATTTGGGCCCCAGGTAGCTACGTAGGTAGGCTATAGGTGGACCCCACATAGGTAGAGAGGCTATAGGTGGGGCATACATAGGTAGGTAGTTAGGTTATAGGTTGGGCCCACATAGGTAGTTATATAGGCTATAGGGGCTTAATGTAGGTTATAGGGGCCTCCATATAGGTAGGTCTGCCTAAGGTAAGTTATAGGGGGCCCCATATAGGTAGGCAGGCTTTAGGTAGGCTATAGAGTGTTCCATTTAGGTAGGCAGGCGAAGGGATGGGTTATAGGGGGCTCCGTATAGGTAGGCAGGCTTAAGGTCGGTTATAGGGGACCCCATATAGGTAGGCAGGCTTAGGGTAGTGTCCATTAGTATTAAAGAGAAAAAAACAACTTACCTTTCTCCACGATCCCCCGATGTGAAGAGTGCCCAGCCAGTTTCTGAGCTCGGCACAGCGGTGCGATGATTTGACGTCATCGCACCACCCACGTCAACAGTAGCATACCTCCCAACTTTTGGAGATTGCAAAGAGGGACACATTAGGCCACACCTCTAACCACGCCCAAACAAGTGACATCACATTGGCCATGCCTCCAACCACATCCAAACAAATGACATCACACAGGACACGCCTCTAACCACGCCCATCTAACAAAATCATTCTCCGCCCCTCCAGCAGACCAGTGCCAACACAACAGCGACGCCACTAGTGTCTGTAAGTATGTATTTATATAAAGTAATGTTCAGTATATACAGAAATCCATACAAATAGCTGTAAGACAATGTCCTATGGATGATACCTCTACATAATGGTCGTACAGTGACCACATCCAAGACTAATATTATCAATGATACCGCTAAAGATCAAATAATTCTGCCACACCATGACAACATCTCCAGCACATAGTGACAGAATAACATTGCCACACCAAGACCACATAGTGACTGAATAATACAGCCATACTGATCCTGAATATAAACCATTACCAATATTCCTGACATACAATGACCATATGGGGGTAGAATCCAGTGTACACAGGCTCCTCAGACTGTATATTACCTCCATAGAGTGACCATATAGTGGTAGACACCAGTGTGCATGAGCTCTGCAGACTGGATATTACCTCCATACAGTGACCGTATGTATAGTGGTAGACACAAGTGTACACCGACTCTACAGACATATAATCGATTATAGTACAGTCATATTTAGTGACTCACAGATGACATCTTCTCTGATGGGAGTCATTCCCTTTCTCCATTCCTTCCAGATCGCCATGACCACTTCTCCCGGCCTCATCCTTGCAGAATTAACCACACAAATATCTTAGACTGCACTTCTCCATCACCTCCCTACCAATTCCCACCTCTGTACAAACTCCCCATGGGGTGATAGGTGGAGTATGCGGGGTATGGTGCAACAGACATTGGTCATCGGGTTATAGAATGTCAGGTGAGGGTTGTATTTTGTGTTGGCACTAGGCCGCAGGGCTGAGAGAGGAGGTAAAGGCCACAGCTTACAGACACAATCTCCTGGGGGTAGACAGAAGACAAACCCCCCGGAGATTGTGGTGTGGCTCTGGCCTGTTCATTCCCTGCACCTCAAGATGATCAGCCACAGCCATGACCTTCAGTGGTGCAGGGGATGGAGTTTAATACTACTGGATTCGTTGGACTACGTAGGACCAGCGTAGCATCTATTTCTAAATGAAAATGGTCCCGAGGGCCGGTGTCAGGGAGAGTTTATTTAAATAAACTGTTTTTTTATTTTGTTTCTGTATCTTTTTTTTCCCATTTTTTCCAGTGTTAGTAATTGTGGTGTCTGTCAGATGCCTCCATCACTAGTGCTCGGGCTTGGTGTCAGCCAGCTGTGGTTTTTGTTACCACAAGGCCGACACTAACCCCTGTCACTATTACCCCAATACCCAATGCATTAGGGGTACTGAGAAGAGCCGGTAAGTGTCAGAAGTGGACCCTCTAATGTGACGGTCCACTTCTGGTGCAGCTGCAGGCTGGTATTTTTAGAATAGGAAGTGACCAGTATCGATGGTTCTTCCCATTCTTATAGTATCAGGCTGCAGCTGTCGGTTTTACCTTGGCTGGTTATGGAAAATAGAGGGGACGCCACATCTTATTGTTTTTCAAAAATCATTTATTTATTGAGAATCCTAAGTTGGGCACCTCCTGTAATCATTACAGTGGATGCCATGGGCAGATTCTCACTAAATAAATAATTTTTCTTAAAAAAACGACGTGGGCTCCCCCCCATTTTTCATAACCAGCCAGGGTAAAACCGACAGCGGCAGCCTGATGCTATTAGAATGGGAAGAACCATTGTAACTGGTAACTTCCCATTCTAAAAATACCAGCCTGCAGCTGCTCCAGAAGCGGACCGTCACTTTAGCGGGTTCGCCTCTGATGGTTAACGGCTCTTCCCAGTACCCCTGGTGCATTGGGTATTGGGGTAATTGTGTCAGGGGTTAGTGTCAGCTTTGGGCAACAAGAAGCACCACTGGCTGACACCAAGCCCGAGCGATAGTAATGGAGAGGCGTCCTCCAGATACCGCCATTACAATCACTGGAATAAACTGAAAAAAACCACAGAAACAGAAAAAAAACACATTATTGAAATAAACACTCCCCGACACCTCGTTAACCATTTTATAAAATAAATATATGTAACGTTGTCCGACATAGTCCACCGAATCCGTCATAGTCCAAGAGGTAAACCTGTAAAAAAACAAAAAAAAACAACACCAACTCTACAAATGGGGCAGCACCCAGATTTCAAGGATGCTGAATAGCCTATTCAGTGCCCGGGACAGCTGGATGACATCCCCCATAGCAGGCGTCTAGGAAAGCTAGGTGCTTGCTGTGGGGGATGGGTGCCACTCAGCTTTTCCGGATGCTGGACAGCTCATTCAGCATGTGGGAAAGCTGGGAAGGCCTTGGGGAACGGAGGGAAACAGTGTGGGGGCATCAGGGATGAAAGGGGGGTGTATGGGGAGGGGATCTGGGAGAGAGGGGGGGTCGAGTGGAGGGTCAGTGAGAGAGGGGGGCCAAGAGGGGTGTCAGGGGAAGTGGGGGTGAGTGGGGTGCCAGGGAGCGGTGAGTGGGGTGGCAGGGTAGAGGGAGGCCAAGTGGGGTTTCAGGGAGAGGGGGGGCCGAGTTGGTTGCCAGGGGGGGCCGAGTGGGGTGTCAGGGGGGTGGCCCAAGTGGGGTGTCAGGGGGGGGGCAGAGTGGGGTGCCATGGGGGGCCGAGTAGGGTGTCAGTGGGGAGGGGGGCCGAGTGGGGTGTCAGGGCGAAGGGGGGGGCAGAATATGTTGCCAGGGGGAGGGGGGGCAGAGTGGGTTGCCAGGGAGAGGGGGGACCGAGTGGGGTGTCAGGGAGAGGGGGGACCGAGTGGGGTGTAAGGGAGAGGGGGGGGGGCAGAGTGGGGTGTCAGGGTAAGGGGGGCTGAGTGGGGTATCAGGGAGAGGGCGGGTAGAGGGGGGTGCCAGGGGGAAGGGGGCCGAGTGGGGTGTCAGGGAGAGGGGTGGCTGCCAGTGAAGAGAGGGTGAAGAGAGGGTGGCTGCCAGTCTGCTACTGCAGACAGATGAACTTAGGATCCGTATTGGACAGCCAGTGCACTTACATTTACGAGACAGCAGTGGAATGAAGAGCCAGCAGGAGGGAGACTGGATATGAGCAAGCAGCAGGAGGAGAATAAAAGGTTAAAGGGGTTATATAATTTCATTAAATGGTCTTCAGAATAAGGCTACAGTGAAAACAAGCAACTTTGCAATTGGATGTCATTAGCAAAGCTGTCTTGTTGTCACAGGATCCTTTATCTTCATTTTCTGTAAACCCTTTTCCCCAGTGCTAGTTGGATCCCACCTCCTTGCATTTCATTAGCTGACGGCTCTACTAATTTACATTCTGTCTGGCCCCCAGTCGTATTCACAGGAGCGTGCATTCCTGCCTCTCTTACTCAGAATAAGGAGCCGGCAACAATTTCACTGTACAGCTGCCAGCTCCTCAGTGACACTGCAGCTGCTTCTACATTCAGAAAACAGCAGAATTGTGCCTCGGTGCCTAATGCTCCTGCGTGTAAGGGCATGCCCCCACGGCATGGGTTTGCGGCTGGTTTTTCAGCCGGTTTGCGGTTTTGCAGACCGTCTGAAAAACCGTCCGAAAATGAGCAGAACGGGGCTCTATGGAAAACCCATGCAGCAGTCCCCACTGCACGGGTTTTCTGCCCGGTGGTTATTCCACCCGCGGGCCGCCCGCAATACATTCTGCAAGTACATTCTTCCGTCCGGTTTTCAGACGGAATCTGTGCTTGTGAATGTGAAGGGGGAGCGCTTTTCTCTGCTCATCGCAGAGAAAAGCTGTCCCCCCCGCATCCGTGTGAACTGCACACAAACCGGACAAATACCGGTTGGATAAACTGACTGGTATTTGTCCCTTCCCGTGTGAACGCACCCTAATGGGCCGGAAACATTTCACTCTGCACAGCCACCAGCTCCTCAGTGACACTGCAGCTGCTTCTATAATCAGAAAACAGCAAAATTTTGCCTTGGTGCCTATTGCTCCTGCATAGAAGGTAGGCGGATCTGTGCTCTGGAGGAGTTCATAGAAAACTGGATTCAACTGTAACAAACCTCCAGCTGTGAGAGGAGAAGAGATCAGTGCTCTGAGTTCATAGAAGACTAGGCTGAATACAGGGCTGTGGTATGTAACAGTTCTTACAAAATAAGACTGCAAAAGGAGAGGAAAGACACAGTGACATGTGGACTCAGATAGAGGGGGGGGGGTTGAACACACTGACTCGGGAGCGAGCATGAATAGTGAAGGGGAGATGATGTCTTCCCTCTTCAGTTAAGAAACACCCAGCTGGGAGGGGAAGAAATTCCCCTGGATTTCAGCAACTGATAAAATCAAGCTACAAGAGAACAGCCGAACTGATGAAGCGATACATCCCCTTTAAAGCTACAGCAGCAGCACTCTTAAGACTGGGATGAAACCGGGAGTGAGCAGTGCTCACCTGCTGTCCAATGATATGTGAAGATATCAAGCACCATGAAGGGGCAGGGTTAGGGAGTGTCTATAAACAGCTCTGCGTGTCCAGTAGGATGCTGTTGCTGCTCAGTGTGCCACACGCAGCTGTTTGTAGACACTCCCTGGCTCAGCAGGCAGAGCAGAGAGGCGGGGGCATGGCCAGATCGGAACAGTGAGTATCTGAAACTCGGGACTTTTGCTATGTGTATCGGGAAAGCGGGACATCCCTTTTAAATCGGGAATGTCCTGCCCAAATCGGGACAGTTGGGAGGTATGCAGTAGGCAGATGCCTGGTAGGCTTAAGACCTAAGGTCTTAGGTCTAACAAGTGGATTAGCAGAGTGGAGCGCCGGTGGGACTCTGCTCTGTTAGGACTAGGCCCTCTGGCCCTGAACTCTCGGGCCAGTGGGCCCAGGTGTTCTGAGGCAGGGAGAGCCGGGGCCCGTAGCGGTTGCTACCGCTGTTCCCCCAGTAGTTCCCTCCCTGTATATAACTGTCTGAAAGAGCTGCTGGAAGCTGGAGATAACTTTCTATTTTGAGAATAGGAGCTTCTTTGTGTTGTGTACTTTATACACAATATACCAGAGAAAAAAGAAAATGGGGCCCTCACCGGGTGCCCAAAGAAGCAGTTCATCCTGGTACATGTAAAGAGCAGTGCAGAACATGTAGTACTGCACTGTACTGTAGAGAGGCGCTACTAGACCGCCAATCACTGCATGTACTTCACTAATACAGATGTTTTGCAAGTAAAATGTTCATGATAAATGGCTGAATCAGTGTCTGGGCCATTGAATGTTGAAACCACACTCATCATTCAAAGAAAAGACCATTGTGTGTTGAAAAAATTGTATCCTGAAGAAATTTTAACTTGAGGGAGCACTATATTTGTTTTTACATTGGCTGCTGCACAGGTAATAGACTGGCTATGATAAATCAGATCCCCGCATAGTCATAATGTCAGCACTGCAATTGTGGCATTGTATAGCCACTGCAGATCAGCTATGTTTAGCTCTGGATTTAATGCAGAAGATCGGTCTATTTGGCCAAATCAACTATCCTGTGTTCATGTCAAGCCCATCTCAGCTCCAAGCCCAGTTGTACACAGTCAAGTCATATTATAATAGCCATCAGCTAATATCCATAGTAATCGCTATGTGCGGCACGGACAGCAGCTGAAGTGACTCAATAAGGTCCTGGTAGGGTGTCACGGGTATCTGGAGCCATGCTGACTGCAGTGCATCGCACAGCTGCTGGATGGTGAGTGGTGGAGGATCCATAGAGTGAACACGATGATGAAAGTGTTCCCACAGATACTCAGGTGGGTTGAAGTCCTGGAGTATTAGGAGACCAGAGTAGTACTCGGAAGGCTTGGTCATGCACTTCGAACCAATGTCAGACATTTCTAGCCATTTGTTCTCTGATGTTTCTCACCTGACCCGCAAATGTCTACCTGTTTGAAGTCCGAAAACATGACTCGTTAGAGAAGCCAGCCCTTTCCAAATAGTGGAGGTCCAATTCCGATACCTTTTCTGATGATACAACTTTATTGGTGGAGGTGCAGTGATCATCCATCTGCTTCAAAGCCCCATACACAGTAGGCTTTCCTAAACATATTTTTAAACACACATCTGTTAGCCCTCTGGTTCATTTTGGCAGGGAGCTGCTCCACTGTAGCGTGAAGGTTTGCCTTTGTACAGCTTTTTAGCTGAAATTCACCTTATAAGTCAATGGTGTATGGTGGCTCTGCAGTTTCCATGTTGCTTAATCACAGTGGTGCCATTTCTCCACTCACAATACGCTTTCACCACAGCAGCACATGAACAGAAAGCCCCGGTTCACACGGCGTATTCAAGCCGGAATTGCGAGCCGGATTGCGCTCGCAATTCCGGCTTGAATAAGGGGCGGGTGCGGGGACGCGGCCCGCCGGCCCCATAGACTTCCATTATCCACGGCGCGTATTGCGTCTGGATAATGTGCATGTCACTTTCTCCCCGCCTGGCGGATTCGCCGAGCGGGGAGGAGCGACGGAATCTACTGTTCTCTATGAGAGCAGTGGATTACTGTAATTACTGTGACGGATTGGCGCCGTACTGCAGCGCAAATCCGGCGCGCAGTACGGCGGCAATCCGCGCCGAAATAAGCCGTGTGAACGGCCCCAAACTGTGCAGTTTCAGAAATACTGTCACCCTTGGCCCTTTTATAAATGGTAGCTAGAGGGATATGTGTGCAGACAGCCTATCACACATCTTTTATACCCTGTAGTCAGCACACGAGACTTGGCTTCCTTCATGAGCTATGTCCTGCATCATAAGTAGGAGGTGGTCATAATAACGTGACTTGACTGTGTGTAACAAAATGTATGGTGACAAAATAATCAAAAAGTGCCACCCGTCCTAGGACACGTGCCCACAGGACAATTTATATATTATACTGCCCTGACCATACATTACCATATGGGCCCCTTCATACTTCTATTTTGCATATATTTTTGGCCCAAAAAATCACTTAAAAAACCACATGCTTTTTTTCAGGCTTTTTTCAATTCCGTTTTTAAAGCATTTTTTTTGCAGAATGATGCATTTAATACAGACCAAAAAACTCACTCTAAGTGCAAAAAGAACCTCGAAAAACACATGTGTTTTTAATAGGGTTTTTTGTAGAACATCATGTAAAAGACTGGCAGACAGGAAGTGGTTTAAAACTCCCGCTCTAGTCTGGGATTGGCTCAAGTGCTTAACCCATTAAGCACCAAGCCCTGGCTGAGGCTACAACTAAATCCTTAAAGGGAATGTGTCATCAAAAATTACTTATTGTTTAACTCACGTTTTTATGTTAAACAAATTTTTTAAGAATTTTTTGTTATATTTCTTTTTAATTTTCTATATCACTTTCATTATTATTTAATAATTTTTAAGTCCTGCAGTTTTCACTTTGGGCACTAAGCTGAATAATAGTCTGACACTTCCTGTTCTGTACAGAAAGATTCTCAGTTGTCTGCTCATTATCAGCACAAAGATGGTCAAACTGAAAGGAGACACCAGTGTGAATAGATAACACAGGATCCACCAGTGACAAGAAGAGCTAGACACAGTTTCCCCTTTCACCTCCCTGCACACTGATTTTTTCCTAGGTCACAGAGCATGACTAGAAAACTCTCCTATAGAAGTGAATGTGACTGAGTCAGTCTTAAATATCCCATGTGCAGGAAGCTACTGTAAAGCATCTCTCTGACTGCTGTTAAAGCAGTGCAAACAAGGCCTAGTGGCCAAAGTGAAAACTGCAAGACTTTAGAATTATTAAAAAATATTGAAAGTGATATGAAAAATTAAAAAATAAAACAAAAATTCATAAAAAAATGTGTTTAACATAAAAACGGGACTTAAACAATGACTCATTTTGTGATGACATATTCCCTTCAAGTGGTCAGTAGCCCAGTCCTGACAAGTAGTTAGCACTATTGCCTTTCAGCATACGGGTCCTAGGTTCAAATCCCTGTAGGTACCAAATGTCTTTTTTTGTTTCTTAATGCATATTGAGAATGCAACCTGATTGAAATTTCTGTTTTGTTGTTTTGGTGGGATGAAAAAAATGTTAATAGACAGTAAAAAAAACCAAGCAGCATGATGATAACTTACCTGCAGTGTTTGACTATTTACTAAGGAGTACAAAGGACAGGAGTAGAGTGACAGCCCCTGGGGTTGAACCCTCGCTTAGCAGTGAGTGTGTGTAGTTACTAAGCAGGGAAGAGACTGACAGTAGCTGCCTTAGGGGAGAGGTGATGTCTGAGCATGTGCGGCTAGGACTGTGGAGCTTTAATCACTGGTCGTATCCCCTGGAGATGAGCTGTACACTATGGATCACTAAGGGAGCAGCTAAATAAATAAATGTTAGAGAATTTTTAATAATGATGAAAGGTGAAAATATTTATTATTTAATTTGCAAGCTTCCCACTCTAATATTACTCGGTGGGAAATCCTCTTTAAGTAGCCTTTGGTCCTGTTTGAGTTGCAATTAGCTAACATTGGCTGCCTTTTCCCATTTATGGAAGTATGTGGGTAGTAATGGGTAGAAGTGTCAAGCAAAATGATGGATAAGCAGAATTAGGAGGTATGTGACACTGTATCACATGGTACATATTTGCAATAAAAATATACTAAATAAGGAGTAGAACTTCTTGATGCTATGTTCTGTATATATAGTAAGAATGCTCCCCATATACCAAACACATCCATAGAGTCCGGTTCAACATATTCCAAAACAGTGTTCTTCTGCAATACTTGGGTGTATATGGGCAGTATATGCAATTGTATGACATGTTCTGAGGGTTTACTTGTGGCAGACACACTATTAGATTACCCATCTTATGTGCTGAACATGAGTTGCAGATGTGTGAACAGAGCGTTGTTTGGTATTTTGTACTTTCAGGATGGGGCTATGACAGTTTTCTGACCTGGCTTTGAAGAGTTGATTATATACAGCATTGAAGCACAACCTCTCAATGCTGACCCTCATTTGTAAGAAGGTCACCCCAGGGGTCAATTTCCAAATTTATCCAATCTCATATATACCTGTTCTTTTGTAACATAGGATTGTGTTCTAATCCTGTTCACTTTAGAAATAATCTGGAAATATCTATAATACTGGCATATTGCTGTAGAATTCTAGCAATTTCCAAAAGGTCTAAAGCTTGTAGAAGTATTTTTGAAGCCTCAGTAGTAACAATAGAACATTTCTCTCTCTGCCCCCAGGCACCTACAACTTAATACTGCTTTTCATATATACAGAGCATCCCACTCACTGGAAGCCTAGGAAAATTGCCTATAACTCCAAGTTTAATAAATGTATTTTAATGAAATTTGGTTAAAGCTTACTGAATGAGAATAAGGAAGCCCTCATAACTTGCTGGAAGTGTCCTCCATTTGCGGTTAAGCACACCTTAACTCAGCGCTCCATGTTATGAACACAACACTTAACCCCTTACCGACACATGACGCATCCATATGTCATTACTCAGTAATCCCACTATATAGAAGGTTGGTGTCAGCTGCTAAATGCAGTGGACACCCACAGGTAACAGCGGGGAATGGAGTTGGCTCCATTTCCTGCTGTTTAACTCCTTTGATGCCATAGTGATCATGGCCACAGCATCTACATAAATAAGAACCGATGCTGCACATCAATTCTCACTCCAATCGCCACCCCCCTGTGAGATCACAGGGTGCTGATCTGTTAACAATGCGTCTGGAAGCTTTGTGAAGGCTTTCATTGCCACCGTATATGCCATTTTACCATTTCCTGTCCCAGGCAGGGAGTGGTAAAACCACAATCTTTGTTCACCCTTCTGCATTCTTTACACAATTCAGAAGGATGTACTAACAATCGCGCCACGTAGTGATTAAGGGGGACTCAATGTAAAAGTGAAAAAAAAAGAATGTTTTAAAGTATACAAATAAAAAATATTAAATGTTCAAATCAACTCCCTATTGCCATTTTCCAAATAAAAAACAAAATATAAAAAAAATTCCATTTAATTGGTAAAAGTATAATCTATTAAAACATAACATAAGTTATCCTGAATGCTGAACACTGGAGAAGAAAAAAAATTCCAAATGCCAAAATTGTTGGTTTTTTTTTGGTCATTTCACGCCCCCTAAAAATGGATTAGAAAGTGATCAAAAAGTCACATCTATCCCAAAATGGTACCAATAGAGAGTACACGTCAGCCCTCAAAAAATGCACAGTCACTCAGGTCAATAGATGGAGGCACAGAAAAGTTATTGGTCGCAGAAAATGGCGCTGCAACACAAATTTAAAAAATTAAAAATGTTTGGATTTTTTGGATGGTACTAAAACATAACGAAAAAAACCCTACATATCTGGTATTGCCGAATTTGTATCAACCAACAGAATACATATATCACAGCATTTATACCAAAGAATGAACGGTGTAAATACAAAACCTCTGCAAACATGGCGCAAGTTTTTTTTTCACATTTCGCCCCACATATAATTTTTTATTGCAGCCTCCCAGTATATTCTATGGTACAGTCAATGACACCATTAGAAAGCACATTTTGTCCCACAAAGTTAAAGCTCCTATATGTCAATGTAGATGGAAAAATAAAAAAAGTTATGGCTTTTAGAAGGCGAGGACGGAAAAAAGTTAGAGTCATATTATTATGACCAGCTCATAATAGCGATATAGAGCTTGAGATTCTAGTGTGCTTGATCACAAACAGAGGGCACTTCCAGCACAGATTATGAGGGGTTTCTGATTCTCATTCAGTAAGGTAGACTAAATTTCATTAAAATGTGTTCATTAGTCTTGGAGTTAGAGCCAATTTTCTCCAGAGAGTCAGAAGCCCTGTCTCATTATCATCCCCTTAGATGAGAATTTTTAACTTTTTACAGCTGGTAGACATGGTGCTGTCAACTAGGGTTAGATCATTTAACATTCCTTTTATTAGAATAATCCACTCTTGGGTGTATTTTGAAATAAATATTTTAATGTTCTAAATGCTATCGTATATTGATAATGTACTTCTGGTACAAAATTATAAGCCACGCAAGGGAGCGGAATCTAAGTAGGTCCGGTTTTCACCAGAGCCCGCCGCAAAGCTGGATGGACTTGCTGCAGCGGGAGTCTACCAGGTCGCTACCCCTGACATGACTTGCTTGCGGAGGCAGCCGAGGTGTAGCGTGGTACAAAATCGGAAGGCAGGCTCGTAGTCGTTGACAGGCAGGTTGGTCAGGGCAGGTGGCAAGATTCATGGTCGAGGGATGGAGGCAAACGGTACAGTACACAGTAATCAGAACAAGACTTAGGAATACTTTCTCAATAGGCAATGGGCAGTAAAGATCCGGCAAGGGCATCAGGAAGAGGCAGGCTTAAATAAGGGCAGCGGCCGGCAATACCCAATTAATGGCGCGCTGGCCCTTTAAATTTAACAGAGCCGGCGCGCGCGCCCTAGGGAGCGGGGACGCGCGCACCGGGGGACAGGAGACGCCGCGGGAGCGAGGACGGGTTAGTGAGCCGGGACACGGCTGTCGGAGCCAGAGCGTCCGCTGCCCAACATGCGGGCAGTGGTGCCGCCAGGCTGTTATTTTGAATACATGAAAATTTGAGTTTCTTAGTACACATTTTTGACCAAAACTGTAATAAGCTTACCTGCCATCGACAAGGCGACCTCAATACAGGTGGGAAACTATGCTACATTTTACCTCTCTTGGTGCCTGTTCATTAATTTAAAAACCTGTGCAGGTGGGCAGAGTGCAAAAGCCAAAGGGTTTTAAATCAATGCAGAGTACCTTGCAGCTGGAATCTGTGTTCCCTGAAATGTGGTGGTCTGAACAGGCACCAAAAGAGGTAATACATAGCGTAGGTTCCCACCTGTATTGAGGTCGCCTTGCCGATGGCAGATGGGCTTACACAGTTTTGATCAAAAATGTAACAAAGAACCCCAAATTTTCATGTATTCATAGTAGTAGAAATGCTTTTCCGATAGTTCCTTTGTGCCTTTTGATTGCTTTTTAGTGCCAGTAGTGTGCTGCTGATATTGGATTGTGCTTGTATTTTGTTGCCACACCAGTGTGCACCTATGTTCATTTTTTTTTCAAAAAACTTTTTAGATGTGCAGACCAAATATTGTCTTTTAGATTAATTAATTATTACACCTAAAACATAGCCTTTAATAATTAGACACATTAAAAATCTACAGCTCTGCCCTATAAATACTACATACCATTCCTTACTATATCAAATGACCGTGACTGATATAGCCCAATAACATTTTATAATAGGTTGCTGTCTATGCACACACAGTGCATCTGCAGCATAATGTTTGATAGTTTTGTGGCAAGTCAGGGTTTTGGCATTTACCAATTGGTAAAAGTTTTTTTTTATTATTAAGGATATTACCCTCATTCCACTAAAGTCCTTATTTTTGCCTCAATACTTTTGGGGCTTTAGGCATTGTCTGATTGTTTAAATTCCTTTTATGTCTGCTATGAGCAGCTCTACATTTGTGTCACTAATTTGCACCTTTTCTAACCTTTGCTTTTGATTAATAAGTCTAAAAGGACACAGCTTACAGATTGACCACAGCCAATGTTCTCATCTGGTTTATTTTCTGGAGTGAGAAGGTAAATGTTGCAAAGTTTGTGCTATTTTGGCACAATTTTAGGGTATGTATTTGCGGTGCATACTTCAGCGTGTAATTGTATGCCCTGCAAATACGGTAAAATCATTGCAATCATTGAGTGTTGTGTAAACCAAACGTATTTCCCAGTGCGTACTGTGTGCTCATAAATAGAAGTGAGGGGAATAATACACTGAATAGGAGGCTGTGTAAGGGATGCCTTAGTCTCGACTTGGCTTACCCTGTCTAAGCAGGGCAACCTCCCTGAAAAGGACAAACCCTCACTCGAACCTATTCCTGAGCTGTACCTAAGAATACGTGTGCCAAACAGACAGAAGACAAAACGTACGGCAAACAAGAAGCAGACACGACAGATAACAAATAAAGAATAGTCGTTCGGGCTGAGGTCAAACCAGAAGAATAAGAGGTACCAAAGGACAGAGCAAGAAATTACCCGTATATGCTCGAGTATAAGCCGACCCAAGTATAAGCCGAGGCACCTACTTTTGCCACAAAAGCCGGGAAAGCTTATTGACTCGAGTATAAGCCTAGGCTGGAAAACGCAGCGGCTACTGGTGAATTTTAAAAATTAAAATAGATACCAATAAAATTACATAGGCAGTTTAATGTCCCCCATAGACAGATATAGGCAGTTTAATGTCCCCCATAGGCAGATATAGGCAGTTTAATGTCCCCCATAGGCAGTTTAATGTCCCCCATAGGCAGGTATAGGCAGTTTAAGGTCCCCCATAGGCAGATATAGGCAGTTTTATGTCCCCCATAGGCAGATATAGGCTGGTATAGGCAGCTTAATGTCCCCCATAGGCTGGTATAGACAGCTATATGTCCCCCTAGGCAGGCTATAGGCAGGTAATTGCCCCCATAGGCAGGTTATAGGCAGGTATCGGTCCTCATAGGCAGGGTATAGGCAGGTATAGGTCGTTATAAGCTGTTATAGGCAGGTATAGGTCCCCCTAGGCAGGCTATAGGCAGGTATAAGTCCCCGTAGCAGGTATAGGTAGTATAGGGCCCCCGAGCAGGTATAGGCAGGGTATAGGCAGGTATAGGTCCTCCTAGGCAGGGTATTAGCAGGTATAGGAAGGCTATAGGCAGGTATGGGCAGGCTATAGGCAGGTATGGGCAGGTATAGGCAGGCTATAGGTCCCCCTAGCAGGTATAGGAAGGCTATAGGCAGGTATGGGCAGGTATAGGCAGGCTATAGAGCAGGTATAGGCAGGCTATAGGCAGGTATGGGCAGGCTATAGGCAGGTATGGGCAGGTATAGGCAGGCTATAGGTCCCCCTAGCAGGTATGGGCAGGCTATAGGCAGGTATGGGCAGGTTTAGGCAGGCTATAGGTCCCCCTAGCAGGTATAGGAAGGCTATAGGCAGGTATAGGTGTGGTTTTAAAACAAAAAAAACACTTCACATATTAAAACTCTCCGTAGGTACAGAAAGAAAAAAGGTCTAATCAAAAGAGATATATATTGTAGGACTTAATTAGGGAAAATGCACCATAAAAGACCCTAGAAAGCCCTATTGGTGCTTATCCCTAGCCTATCCAAAATCAGGAAAATCGCCCCAATAAGGGACTGTACTATAGGGTTTTCTAGGGACTTTACAGATTAGGTTCCTGACAGGAACGCCCTTATTGGGGCGATTTTCCTGATTTTGGATAGGCTAGGGATAAGCACCAATAGGGCTTTCTAGGGTCTTTTATGGTGCATTTTCCCTAATTAGGTCCTACAATATATATCTCTTTTGATTAGACCTTTTTTCTTTCTGTACCTACGGAGAGTTTTAATACGTGTGGTTATTATTTTAGTAGTATAAATAAAAGTTAATTTTTAAGACTAACCCCTCACTTTCATTTCTTGTATTCCTGTCGGGGTCTCATAGTGCATCTTTGTGTCTAGGATTAGACATTTAGTTAGTTATTAAAAAAAACACTTACCTCGATCCCCGCTGCTCCGTCTCCCTCACCGCTCCGCCTCCTCGCTGTCCGGCCTCCCGCGTGCTCTCCTGCATCTTCTCGGCACAGGCGGGTGACGTCATCAGGCCACGCACGCAGCGTGATGACTCACGCTGCCTGTTCCGGAAACTCCGGACGGCCGCGTGTCTGCGGCCGCCCGGAGTCCACTGCGAAGCAGGGAGCACTCGCTCTCTGCACTGCAGTGGTATCTCTTCACCTGTATGCGCTCCGGAGGAGTCGCATGCAGGGGAAAAGATCACTGACAGCGTCTGGGCCACCGCAGTGCCCGGACGCTGTCAGCTACTCGGCAATTAGTTATATGCGCTCCCTGAGGAGTCGCATATAACTGAAGCGTCCCTTTCGGCATTAGGGCCATCGCAGCGCCCGAGCGCCGACAGTGATTCGAGTATAAGCCGAGGTCGCATTTTTCAGCACATTTTTTGTGCTGAAAAACTCGGCTTATACTCGAGTATATACGATAACCAGAAAGAATAGCCAAAATTCAAGAAACAGCAAAACAACACAGCAAAGCAAAACAGACAGCTAGGACACCAAAATCAATCACCAGCAGAGACTGGCAGTCACACAAGTGCAAAACCCATTAAGCACCAATCCGCATCCAGGTTGAGGAGGCAAGAAAGTTCTTAAAGGGCCAGTATCGCAGTCCTACCACTGGGCCATTGCGCTGTTGAAAGTATGTGCTGGCCTGCGCGTACTTTCAACAGCAAGTGTATTGCTTTTTGTACTTGTGCACCCTTAGATGCAACCTTTTTGCTGTGCAGTTTCTGAAAAAAATCAAGAGTAAACTATGTAATAAATGTGTGGCGATGTGTATGCTGCATTCAGCAGAAAAGGGATTGATAAAAACCGTGAGCATTTACAGTTGGGATAAACATGTTGCTGGCTGTAACATATGTTTTAGATTGAATTTTATGGACGCAATAGGTTTCTACTGCTGAAGAATCTGCATCTGATAAGCTAAGTATATAATCAGGAAGTCCGAATGGAATCTTGTTATATTATAAGATGGTGTTTATTTTTCCTTCTTAGCGTTATGCTGCTGAATTGATGATATGTTCAGATGTACTGCTCAGTGATTTTAGTGCTAGTTTTTATATTAGGGTAAACTGATACAAATGGTAACACATACACTGAACAGTATGCAGATGGTCAGGCCTCACCGGCTTGGCGTAACACCAGAGAGCATATTGAGTGAATGGCACAGACTGAATCCCATGAGAATGCAGACTTGGTTCTTTATACCTCTCATTCAGTAGAAACCTCCAACTGGTTCGCAAGTACTTCTGTCTACAGGTCACCTGCATAAAACTGTCTTTTATCTGCTTAGATTTCAGCTGGAATAAACTATAACAGGAAATAAGATACAAAGATACAGTATGTGCAAAATTGTTCTAAATAGGGCAAAGAGTACCCAATGTAGACATATTTGTTAGGTTCACTAAGGGCGACATGTATATAGCCCCGTTCGCTATCTTTTTAAGCGGGCGCACTCCAGTGTCAGGCGCATTACAGAATGCCCGCAGCACTTTGTGATGCGCCTGAGATCGGGAGGGGGCGGGTGCTGGAGGTATATCTCACTAAAACCGGACGAAGCTACACATTTATAGCTTCGGTATGGCAAATCTAGGTGCATTACTGCTGGAACAGGTGAACCACTTTAAAAGTGGTTTACCTGAGCCTGAAGTGTTGTTTTTGCACTAGAATGCGCCTGATTTATGACCCACTGTAGAACAGGTTCATAGATTCTGGCGCATTCTACACTAATATTGTGCGCAATAAAATTGGCGTTTGGGCACCAAAAATCATACATGTTGCCCTAAGTTTTTACTAGGAATTACTCAAAAAACTTGCGCTCTTTTGTTTTAATTTGTTCATGTCATATTTAAAAGGGTCTTCTACTTTAAAATAAAAAAGCTAAAACTGTGTACTAAAAAAATACAAACTCCCTTTTGTACCCACCACCGGACCAGTGCTAATGCTGCCGGCAGGGTAACCTGGTTTCTTTTGAACCCTTGTTCGTCAGTGGGCATATGACATCTGCATCCAATCAGTTGCATTAGTGGCCATGTGACATTTTCTTGAAATCACTGCTCAAGAATGCTACATGAACGTGGTGAGGTCAAGAGAATGGCACAATGCCACTTAGGCCACTGATTTGCTGCAGTGGCCACACGCTGACCACAGAAAAGAAAGTCGCCAGAGACCAGGGGATACCACCGTTGGCAGCAGCAGCACTAGAACAGTGGTGAGTACAAAAATATGGATTTTGGGGGGTTTTAGTACACAGTTCTAGCCTATTTTTAAGTCGGAAATCCCCTTTAACTCCTTAACGACGGCCCGCCAACTATAGACGTCGGCTGGTGCGGGTCGTTTGTCTGCAGCGTCGTCTTTAGACATCGCTGCAGCCATCGGGGTTTGCGCCGCCCGGCGCCGCAATTGCGCTGGGATCGGGGCTGTACTACACAGCCTCGATCCCAGAGCATCCCCTGCGAGCACCGGGGAGCGGAGGAAACCTCCGCCACCCGGTGCTTTAACCCTTTGATTGCGGTGGTGCGTTACCGCAGCGCAATTAAAGGGTTTCCTTGCTCTGTCGGGTGATCGGAACACCCGGTCACCCAGGGAACGGCTGCACAGTCAGCCCTGGGGACCTAGAGTGGCTCCAGAGCTGTCTGTGAACTAAGCCAGTGACCAGGACGCACTTTGTGCTGTCCTAATCACTGCATGTGTCAGACTGACACAGATTATAATTTATTAGCATATCTGAATATGCTAATACATTACTAAGTGTAAAAAAAAAATGTAAAAAGATGTTAAACAGTTCTCCCTTCATGGGAGTAAAAAAAAAGTTAAAAAAACATAAAAAGTGTAAAAAAAAATTATATATTTAATAAAAAATTGTGCATAAATTACACGCACAAAAAAACCTACACCTATTTGGTATCCACACGACCGTAATAACCTGTAGAATTAATCTAACAAGTTATTAAGTGTGAAACGTGAATGGTTTAAAAATAGAAAAAAATACTGCAATTATTTATTTGTGATTTATTCCCCCATAAAGTACAACTTGTCTCGAATAAAACGAGGCCTCATACAACTGCGTCATTGAAAAAATAAAAAAATTACAACTGTTGAAACGCAAGAAGGCAAAAACTAAAAAAGAATTTTCTGGTCATTAACTACTTTTCAGGCGTTCGGCTTAAGGGGTTAAGATCTCTAGGTAAGTGAAGGAAACTTCTTTACATTCAAGGGCTGCATATCCAATTTTCCCCAGTCCTGCCCAAACACCAGAATTCATGTCAAAGTGTTAATGTAAGTTATTCACATCATATTTATAGGCTCTCTTTGTGGTATCCATTGGGATATATTAAAAGATTTATCTCAACAGATACCATGGTGAGGCCATGATGGACCATAGAGATCTGTAGGGCAAATGTAACCCAAATTGCACTGTTTGCTCTTTTTACCATATGTGCTCTACATATTGAGTACAAAACCGGGTAGGGTGCATTTTGCTAGAAAACCAGAGGTTTCACATAAAGTGAAGGTATTGCTCAGTGTATTAATGGACAAGAAGGGGTTGTCTGGTTTATGTTAAACGATATAAACCAGACCTTGCACAACTTTGCAGGAGGTGGAGGCTAAAATTAACATAGGTCACACTTTATCATGATCATGGCTCCCTTTCCACCCATGGACTGCCAGCGAACACCCCTAAACCACCTGAAAAACCCCCGGACTGTCTGTGAACACCCTGGTTCGCACATGACAGCAACATCTGACCGTCTGGAAACACCCCAGACTGCTGTTGAATGCCAATTTTGGGGTGGGATTGCATAAGCCTTACCCATACATGCCAACTCTTCCGCTTTTGGCGGGGGGGGGGGTCCCGCTAATAGGGGTCCCCCCCCCCCCCCGCACCCCGGCAGAGTTGGCGAACCTCCGCCGCCAACAGGCAGCGGAGGTTCTTTAAATGACCGCGGCTGGTGCGCTACTCTGGCGCCGCCGGGCCGTTCCCACAGACGGGTGAAGCGGCCACAACGGCTGCTCACCCGCCCGGCGCGTCTCACTGTGCAGGGAGGAGGCAGGAGGGATCGTTCCCCTCCTTCCTTCTCCCCCTGTATGTACAGCGCCAGTATGCGCTGTACATACAGATGAGCATCGCAGGGAGAGTGATGCGCGGCTGCACTCACTCCCCCTGCGACGCTGAGCCGGGAGATGTCCGGAGCTGCAGGGAGCCTGGTGAGGTAAGTGGCTTTTATTATTTTATTTTTATTAGCTAAAGGGGGGCTCTACCTGGCTACTATAAAGGGGGGCTCTACCTGGCTACTACAAAAGGGGGCCTCTACCTGGCTACTATAAAGGGGGGCTCTACCTGACTACTACAATGGGGGGGGGGCTCTACCTGGCTACTATAAAGGGGGGTTCTACCTGGCTACTACAAAGGGGGTCTCTACCTGGCTACTACAAAGGGAGCCTCTACCTGGCTACTACAAAGGGGGCCGCTACCTGGCTACTACAATGGGGGCCGCTACCTGGCTACTACAAAGGGGGCCTCTACCTGGGTACTACAAACGGGGCCTCTACCTGGCTATTACAAAGTGGGCGTCTACCTGGCTACAAAGGGGGGCTCTACCTGGATACTACAAAGTGGGGCGCTACCTGGCTGCAAGGGGCACTACCTGGTTATGGGGGGCTACTACCTGGCTATAAGGGCACTACCTGGCTAGAGGGGGCAGCTACCTGGCTTTCTTCCAAAACCGTTATGCAGTTAGGTGGAGTGGGTGTGGCTTTTTGAAGGGGCGTGGCACAGCAACAAGATGGGCGTGTCAATGCAAATTTTTTTGCTATGCGTGCCGCCCTCTTCAATTTCCTGCTTTACCACTTTCAAAAGTTGGCAACTATGGCCTTACCCCATATGCCTCACAGTCTTCGACCTTTGGCGTGTCCCATGTTGGGCAGGCTTGCTATACACAGTATGTTACAGTTTATGATAAGCCTTAGGGCTTGTCCCTACAGGCAGGTTTTTCACCTAGTTTTACAGACGGTTTTAGGTTTTGAAAGCCGTCTGTAAACCGACTGTCAAACTTTAACACGGACCTCTACGGAAAATCCATGCAGCAGTCTCCACTGCACGGATTTTCCGCCGGACAGTTTTTAGACCGCCGACATTCAGGTGGAACATGAACATGTTGGGACGAAGGGGGAGGGCTTGATCCGCAAACTGCGGAGAAAAGCCGCCCCCCTGCAGCCGTGTGCACGGCCCCAAAACAGGGCAAATACCGGTCAGGATTTCCAATCGGTATTTGTCCTGTGCCGTGTAAACGGCCCCTTAAAACCAGTTTCCAACAAAGCTGAAATCTCAGTAATGAATCTCAGTGAAAACAATGCATCCCCTACAGCAGTGCTGCATACGTAGTAGAATATTTATGTCCGCAGAGAGGTATTTTGCTACTACTGGAGCAGCCCTGTAGGACTATAGTTCTAGCACCGAGCTCACGCTCCCCTGTTCACTAATGCCACAACCAATGGCTTATTGCATAAACATAACCACCTTTTTCTGCCAGAACTTTAACCTTTTCATTGATGTTATAACATTTACCATAAATCATTTTAGACAAACACCCTTTAAACACACATTCTGCAGATTTATTTAAAGACTGTGCGTTATCTGTGGCATAGTGTAAATGTAGCTCAGCAGCACCACTTGCTGTTTGTTTCAGATAATGTTTGCGTAGTGACCTTGTGTTGTGTGCTGAAACATGATTATTTTTTTCCTCAGGCCCTGTATTTCTTTTTTTTATATTCGAATAGATTTTATTAAACAAAGAGCAATGACAAAATGCTTCAAAGGCCCTGTATTTTTAGCCATTGTATAATAGTAATTGTATTTTATCATTTGTATATGTGAAGTTTAAACAGAATTGCAGATGATTTTGGTACAGACCTCCAGTAAGGAACTTGTTACTTTGTCCAAAATAGATATCCTGATTCTTCTGTTGTATGTCCGTCTATGTTATTAGAGAAGGCTAATTAAAAGTAAATGAAGCTGCAGAACAACGGGTTAGTTTTTAAGGAAATGCGTCATCAGAAAATGACCTATTGTTTAACTCATTTTTTAGGAATTTTGGGTTATTTTTTATTTTGTTTTCCATATCACTATTAATATTTATTTTAAAAAAATGCTTTCACTATTAGGACTAATATTAATCTGACACTTTCTGTTCTGTAGAAAAACCTTTCTGCAGTTTCCTCTTTATCAGCGCAGGCAGGATTACACTGGAAGGTGACACTAATGTGTATAGATAACACAGGATCCACCAGTCACAATAGGATATGTCACAGCTTCCCGCTCCTCTCCTTGCAGACTGACTTCTTCCCAGGTTATAGAGCATTCCTAGAAAACTCTCCTATAGAAGTCAATGGGTACCCTTGTGTTCACAGGCTTCTATGTCCATGTAACTGCAGTAAGACATCTCTCTTAATGCTGTTAAAAGCAGCTCAGGCAAGATGTCCGCCCCCATAATCATATACTGGAAACAGAATTAAAAAAAAATCTGCAATCAGAAAATAAAAACGGCTAAGAAGAAAAGATTATGTATCAGTATCTGGTTTTAATTATAAAAAAAATGGTGATACATTACCTTTAAACATGAAACTACATAATTCAGCATTTATTCTGTATGAATGGTATTACATAATATTTTCCATATTTTAAGATTAAAGCGTTTTTTTCCCATCTCAGAAAATGATGCATGTTATGAGGACACACCATCACTTTCCAGTTCATTGGAGTCAAATGGCTGAAACCCCACTAATCCACAGTTTCCTTTATAGTCCTTGCAATATACCAACCCCTCTAAACATTATACACACATTTGCAACCATTTTTTTGCTCCAGTGCGTCTAAGGCCCTGTTCACATAAGTATTACGAGCACTAATGAGGGTCCATCACTTTTGTTAACAATAATAGGACATCATTCAGAACTATTCTTGCCATCAGAATGATAACATCCACAGGAATCCCAGTGGGCCCTTAAAGGGAACCTGTCACATAGGTTATGCCCTCCTTGTGGGGGACAGCAAAGCTAGTGTCAGACCTGCTGTTCCCGGCTGTGTCCTTATTCTGTAAGATGCAGCATTTTTAGAGCTTTTTACCCTTAAGTCTTATTCATGAGCGGTGTTAGCTCCACCCACCAAAGGCTAGCTCCGCCCACTGACAGTTCTTCACATGTTTCTACCTATTCAAAGTAATAGGTTTGTCAGTTGAGGTGGGCGGGGCTAGCCTCAGGTGGGCGGTTTTTTTTAAAAAAAAACTGACTCTTTGAATGACTCTTCGCATTACTCTTCTGGCTAAAAAATGCAGATTTGAGCATTAAATACAGGAGAAATACAGCATCTTACAGAATAAGGGACACAGCGCTGGAAACAGCAGGTCTGACACTACCTTGTTCTGTCCTCAGCCAGGGGGGCAAAAACTATGTGACAGGTTCTCTTTAAATAAGGTTCTGTTCAAACCATATCTGAGCCTTCAGTCAGATGTATCTATCATGAGTATTGCCCAACTGATATTCCTTGCAGAAAGTATAGACATACAGTAGTATATGTTATTCCTTGACTCCTTTTATTGAAAAAAAGGTATATGATATGTTATTCCTTTGCATAGAATAACATACTACAATATTCTCTGCAGCAAACAAGGATTGGTGTACCAAAATATAGCCTGACAAAGGACAAATAGATATTTTTGTCCTCTTGAGTAAATAAAAGCTCCATGAATACATTTGATCTAAACACCAGGAGCTTTAAGACAAATGTAGGGCATAAACACAACGTGACCAATCTTAGGGTATGTTCACATAGCTTATTTTAGCGTGCATTTCGTAGCGTATCTCACCACATGTTGTGAGAAATGCGCGTCGCAATTACGGTAATCCATAGCTCTCATAGAGAGCTATGCATTACGCGTCCTCCCTCCCCCCCGCACGTGTACAATACGATCGTATTGTACGCGTGGGGGGAGAATTGACATGTCAATTGTTAGCATTGAATACGCGCCGCTGACAAAGAATATCTATGAGGCCGGCACCTCGGCCACTCACCCCGTGCTTTGGAAAGACGTGCTGATTACCGTGTCGCTCCAAAACACCCGGTGTATTGCGCCGCTTACTATACGTGCCGCAATACACCATGTGAACATACCCTTAGTTTAGATTGTTGTTCAACAGATCTGGCACAGCATCATGGTGTCCATTATAGACAAAATTAATTAGCCCCTTTGTACTAAATGCTGATACCTTAAATCATTCTGCAGTTAAAGGGGTTTTGCCACGATGTAATGTTGACGTGGGATCCTCCAAAATGGGTATTTAATCACTCTTCTAAATATATGTCATTAACAAAAGTGAAGCCTGTGAAAGCTACAGCATTTCTCAGTCCCCCTTAGTTACCTGAAAGTTTGCATTAGACACTACGAGAAGAGCTGACTGGCCGCGCTTGTGTGAAACACTTCTTATCTGATGACAGGGAAGATAAATGACCTTTCAAGGGGCTGTGGAGGAAGTGCAGTGTATGAGTCTGTCTGCTGCATAGAGAAACCACTTGTAACGGTCTGGAGGTGGATCCTCTGGACCACCGCAGGCGATGGCGTAAGCCCACACCAGGGAGTGGAATCTAAGTGGGTCCCGGTATTCACCAAAAGCCACCGCAAAGCGGGATGGACTTGCTGCGGCGGGATCCACTAGGTACTACCAATGGCGGGGCTTGCCTGCGGTGGCGACCAAGGGTAGGCGAGGTTTCAGAATCCGCAGGCAGGCTCGTAGTCGGGGACAGGCAAGAAGGTCAGGGCAGGCGGCGGAGGTTCGTGAACATAGACAGGCAGAAGGTCAGGGCAGGCAGCAAGGATCGTGGTCGGTAAACGTAAGCAATAGGGTTCGGTACACGGTAGGCGAGAAAAGTCTTACTGGAACGCTTTCCCAATAGGCAAGTGCACTAAAGATCCTGCAAAGGCCACTGGGACGAGGCTGGGATAAAATAGGAGCAGAGCCCAGTAATGGCCAAATACCGGCGCACGTCCCTTTAAATCTCAGATGCTGGCGCTGCGCGCCCCTAAGGGGGGGGCGCCGCGCACGCCGAGGACCGAGACGGACGGGGCAGGAGCGGGGCCGGGTAGTCACTGGGGGACCCGGGCCAGCGGGATGAGCGGACCCCGGACCCGAGGTGCGGGACGGGGCGCCGCTCAGAGTCGGGGCACGGATGCGCCTGCGACCTGGGACGAGGGTCGCAGGGGCATCCGTGACAGTACCCCCCCCCTTGGGTCCCCCCTCTTTTAGAGTGGAGAAATTTCTGAATAATGCTGCGGTCCAGGATGTTCTCCTCCGGCTCCCACGATCTTTCCTCGGGCCCGAACCCCTTCCAGTCGACTAGAAAATATCGCTTCCCTCTAGTCCTCCTCATACCCAGGATTTCTTTAACCACAAAGACATTAGCGGCATCAGCCACAGACGGAGGATGGACTGCCTTCTGAGAGAAGCGATTAAGGACCAGGGGTTTTAGTAGCGAGACATGGAAGGAGTTCGGGTTACGCATGGTAGGAGGGAGCCGGAGTCTATAGGCCACCGGGTTTATGCACTTAAGGACCTTGAAGGGTCCTACAAAGCGGGGTCCCAGTTTGTAGGGGGGGTTTTGAGGCGGAACATATTGGCTGACACCCCAACCCTTATCACCCGGGGAGAAGAGAGGAGGGCTTGTTGTTTTATCTGCCTGCGCATTCATGCGGTCAGTCGCACGGATCAGGGATTGGCGGGTCAGGGACCAAATGGTCCCTATGTCCTGGACCAGAGTGTCAGCAGCGGGGGAACCTCGGATGAAGGATGCTAGGGGGAGAGGTGGGCGGGGATGTAACCCGTACAAAAACGTAGAAGGGAGAGGCACCGCGGACTCTGACTTTAGGGAATTATATAAAAATTCCGCCCAAGGAAGTAATTTGGGGCCCAGTCATTTTGCCGTGCAGAACACGAATGGCGCAGGTAACCCCCCCCAGAACTTGATTCACTCTCCCCACTGGCCATTGTCTGAGGGTGGTAAGCCGAGGAGAAGTCAAGCTTCACCTGTAGTTAGGCAAAGGGCCCGCCAGAATTTAGAAACAAACTGCACCCCCCGATCAGAGATGATATGGAGAGGGACCCCGTGCGGGACGAAAAATGTGGAGAAAAAATAGCTCGGCCAGGCGCGGGGCCGAAGGCAGACCTGGCAAGGGGACAAAATGTGCCATTTTAGAAAACCGGTCTACCACCACCCACACAACGGTATTACCGGACGAAAGGGGTAGGTCGGTTATGAAGTCCATCGCTACGTGAGACCATGGTTGCGTAGGGATGGGTAGTGGGTGCAAGAGACCTGCCGGTTTTTGTGGCGAGGAGCCTTGTTACGAGCACAGGAGGTCCCACGCCTGGACGAACTCTTTAACGTCCTTAGCGAGGTCCTGCCCACCAATGTACCGGAAAGGAAATCAGGAGACATGTCTTGTGGGCACTGGAATGCCCGGCCACCAGTGAGCACTTCAGGATACGCCTACGGAGCGCAGGGCGGACGTATGTCTTCCCCGGTGGGACGTTCCGGAGGTCGACAGGGGCTGCGGAGATAAGGCGTTCCGGGGGAATTATGTGCTCTGGGATCGCTTCTTCACCCACCACGTCGAAGGCACGGGAGAGGGGGCATCAGCCTTCACGTTTTTCTCGGCAGGGCGAAAATTAATCTGAAAATTTAAAAGTGGGAGAAGAAAAGCGACCACCTAGCCTGGCGTGGATTAAGTCGCTGGGCAGTCCTGGAGGTATTGGAGGTTTTTATGACCCGAGTAGATACAAATGGGTTTGCCGGGCCCCCTTTCCAGCAAATAATCGCCATTTACCAGGGCCAGTTTTTTGGCTAATAATTCCCGATCTCCAATGGTTTTAATTCCTCTCCGCCTGGTGAAAAGGTTTAGAAAAGAAGCCACAAGTGACTGTTTTGCTGTGGGCCCTTTTTGCGTGAGGACGCTCCAGCGCCTACCGATGGGCGTTTTTCTTCAAGCGAGAAGGGTTTCGCTGGGTCTGGCCGCGACAGGATGGACGCAGATGCAATGGCCATTTTTAGCTTGGAGAACGCTTCCTCGGCCTGGGAAGGCCGCTCCGTGGATTGCCGTTCTTCCTCGTAAGGGCCACAATGGGAGCCCTCAGCATGGAGAAGTGCGGAATAAACTGCTGGTAAAAGTTGCAGAAGCCCAGGAACCGTTGTATGGCCCGAAGACCCACTGGGCGTGGCCATTGCAATACGGCTGACAACTTGGCTGGGTCCATCGTAGCCCTTGGTCCGAGATAATATAACCAGGAACGGATGGCTGACTTGATGGAAGAGGCACTTCCCTAATTTGGCATACAAGTGATTAGCATGTAGGCGCTGTAGCACTTGGCGGACGTGAAGGCGGTGAGTCTCAAGATCAGGAGAGTATATCAGGATGTCGTCCAGGTAGACCACGACACAGGTATAGAGAAGACCCCTTGAAGACATCCATTAACGAACTCCTGGAAGACGGAGGCGCATTACAGAGACCGAAAGGCATCACCAGGTACTCGACGTGGCCGTCTCTGGTGTTGAAGGCCGTCTTCCACTCATCGCCCTTGCGGATCCGGACCAAATTGTAGGCCCCTCTCAGATCCAGCTTGGAAAAGACCCTTGCGCCCTGTAGACGGTCGAATAGTTCCGTGATCAACGGTAGAGGGTACTGGTTCTTTACCGTGATCTTGTTCAGACCCCGGTAGTCGATGCAGGGTCGAAGGGAGCCGTCCTTCTTTTCCACGAAGAAAAATCCTGCTCCCGCGGGAGAAGAGGACTTTCGAATAAATCCTTTCTGAAGATTTTCCCGGATGTACTCAGACATGGCTTGAGTCTCAGGAACGGATAAGGGGTAGACTCTGCCCGAGGAGGACTTGGTACCGGGCAGAAAGATCAATCGGGCAATCTATGGACGATGTGGCGGCAAGGCTCTGCTTGCTTCTCGGAAAGACATCAGAAAACTCACTATATGACGCGGGGAGACCCGCTAGAGCTTTAGACAGTACGGAGAAGCGGGAAGCACCGGGCGAGGCGCCACCAAACAGCGAGACCGACACTCTGGGCCCCATCGCAAAACTTCGCCCTTCTGCCAGTCAAGCACCGGGGCATGTTGCTGCGCGATGGGCGAGGAAGACCGGGGTAACACATAGAACGACAGTCTCTCTTTATGCAGTGCTCCAATTTGAAGGAACAGTGGCTCCGTACGGTAACGGACTAGATCGCTGAGGATCTCCCCACTGACGGAGGAGATAGATAGGGGTTTCTCCAGGAGAACCACGGGAAGATGGTGTTGAGACACCACGGCAGCGTCCAAGAAGTTCCCAGCCGAACCCGGGGTCCAGGAAGGCTGAAGCTGAAAGTGGGGTCCCCGGCTTCCGTGCTGACCAGGATGGGTATGTTCAGACGAGGAGAGAGACTGCACACCCCTAGGGACGCCTCTCCCACGTAGCCTAGGTGCGCTCGTCTCCCCGGCCTCCGCGGACGGAGCATGAAACACCTGAGGAGATGTTCAGGGCTGCCACAGTAGAGACATAGGTTTTCCTTACGGAGTCAGGTGGGCTCTATCCACTGGCATGGCCTCTTCCACGGCTGGCTGGGAAGGAGGCTGTGGAGGCCGTAGAAACACCGGAGCAGGACGGGACAAGCGGCGTGGTAGGACTGGTTCTTGCTCTTGGCGGAGCTCCTCACGTCTCTCTGCGAAGCGGATATCAATCCGGTTAGGCAAAAGGATGAGCTTGCTTAAAGAAGACGTAGAGTCCCGGGCGGCGAGGGCATCCTTAATCTGGCTGGAGAGGCCCTTCTTGAACGTGGCGCACAACGCTGCATTGTTCCAAGAAAGCTCCGATGCTAGTGTGCGGAACTGCACGGCGTAGTCTCCCACGGAGGCGTTCCCTTGTTGCAGGTTCAACAGGGCGGTCTCAGCAGATGAAACGCGGGCAGGCTCTTCGAAGACACTACGGAATTCCTGTAGAAATGTCACCAATTCAGCGGTGACCGGATCGCCTCGGTCCCAGAGAAAGGGGTTGCCCAGGCAGGGCTTTACCAGGGGAGGAGACTGACCACAAAGCCACCTTGGATCTTTCCGAAGGGAATGCCCGCCATAAGTTCCACATGAAGGGAGCACAGGGTGATGAAGCCCCCGCAGGCCTTAGGGTCCCCGTCAAACTTTGTCGGCATGGACCCAAACGGGCTTAGGACCAAAATGGAGCGACCGCCACGGGAGGAACCACTGCAGCCGACAGCTGCTGCTGAGTGGCGATGAGCTGCTGCATCATGGAGGAGAGCTGCTCGAGCTGCTGTGCTTGCTTCGCGATCTGTTTTGATTGCTTGACCACGACGATGGTGATATTGGCGACGCTCGGCAAGGACGCCTTGGCGGGATCCATGGCCGGATCTTACTGTAACGGTCTGGAGGTGGATCCTCTGGACCACCGCAGGCGATGGGTAAGCCCCCACCAGGGAGTGGAATCTAAGTGGGTCCCAGTATTCAACCAGAGCCCGCCGCAAAGCGGGATGGACTTTTTTGCGGGCGGGAGTCCACCAGGTCACTACCACTGGCGGGGCTTGCCTGCGGTGGCGGCCAAAGGGGAGGCGAGGTACGAATTTGGCAGTCAGGCTCGTAGTCGGGGGCAGGCAAGAAGGTCAGGGCGGCGGCTGAGGTTCGTGAACGTAGACAGGCAGAAGGTCAGGCAGGCGGGAAGGATCGGGTCCCGGGAAACGTAGACAAAAGGTTCGGTACACGGTTTGGCGAGACAAGGCTTTCTGGAACGCTTTCCAATAGGCATGTGCACTAAAGATCCGGCAAAGGCCACTGGGAAGAGGCAGGGCTAAATAGGAGGCAGTGCCCGGTAATGGCCATTACCGGCCACAAATGTCCCTTTAAATCTCAGACTGCCGGCGCGCCGCTCCCTAGGGGCGGGGTGCCGCGCACGCCGAGGACCGAGACGGACGGGCAGGAGCGAGGCCGGGTAAGTCACTGGGGACCCGGGCAGCGGGATGAGCGGACCCCGGACCCGAGGTGCGGGACAGGGCGCCGCTCAGAGTCGGGGCACGGATGCGCCTGCGACCCGGGACGAGGGTCGCAGGGGCATTCGTGACACCACTGTTGTTAAGTTATTATTTGAGTTAACTTTTGAGACTCTCCCTTATTCCTCATCCCTTTCCCCACCCCCCTCCCTCTCACCCCTGCAGCATTCATGACTCAGCATGATTTGTTTATATTCTCCTCTGTGCTAATAAGGAGGTAACAAACTCTCTTCCTGGCAAAACCCCTTTAAAGAGAACCTGTCACATAGTTTTTGGCCCCCTGGCTGAGGATAGAACAAGCTGTTTCCAGCGCTGTGTCCCTTATTCTGTAAGATGCTGTAGTTTTCCTGTATTTAATGCTCAAATCTGCAGTTTTCAGCCAGAAGAGTCATTCGAAGAGTCATTCAGAGTGTCAGTTTTTTTCAAACCCCTGGGGCTAGCCCCGCCCACCTCAACTGACAAACCTATTACTTTGAATAGGTAGAAACATGTGAATAACTGTCAGTGGGCGGGGCTAGCCTTTGGTGGGTGGAGCTAACACCTACTCATGAATAAGATTTGAGGGGTAAATGCTCTAAAACTGCTGCATCTAACAGCATAAGGGGCCCAGCGCTGGAAACAGCAGGTCTGAAACTAGCTTGTGCTGTCCTCAGCAAGGGGGGCACAACCTATATGACAGGTTCCCTTTAAGGGTGTATGGAGTCGGCTCATTTACAGCTGGCTACTGCCATCAGTGGCGGGGATAAGAGATAACCTGGTCATTTAACTACTAAGATGCCATAGTCAAAATGCCTACGGCACCTAAAGAGTTGGGTAGGGCTACAGCGCCCCCTCTTTCACCACCAAAGTGCCTGAAAATGCATGGTGACATTTGGCTGCCATGGCAGCTGAAATACTATTAAAGGCCTCCGGGTCAGACATTTTTTTGCAGGCAGGGTGTAATAGTAAATTAATAAAATGCCTATATACTGTAGTACACAAATACTACAGTAAAAAGCACAAGAGATTAAGCCAGTGCATGATCAAGCATGAAAATCGCTATGAAAATGTAAAAAAAATTTTTTTTAAATATAAAATAAATAAAAATAAAAATAACCCTTTCCCATTTATCATGTAAAAAACATAAAAAAATAAAATAAGGGTTTTGGGGCCATGTTCATAAAAATTCCTGTCTAACACTATATCATATTTTTTCACAGAGTAAAATGCCAAACAGAAAAATTTATTTTTTATTTTTTTTTTTTTTTTTTTGGGGGTCATCCCACTCATGGAATAAAAAATAATCAAAAGCTGCATGTATTTCAAATTGGTAACAAAAAACTTACACTTAATCCCCAAAAATTAGCCATCACATAGGTCCTATGATGGATAAAAAATATTGGTCTCAGAAAATGGCAATGCAAAGCAAATTTAAAATCAAGAGGTTATTTTCTTAAAAGTATAAAACATGGTTAAAATTATATATATTTGGTATCACCCTAAGTGTATTGACCTGCAGAATAAAGATAATGGGCAGCATGTATGAACAGGGCTGCGCCAAAATCCCCGTTTTTTCACCCAAATATGGGCGCACCCCCGTTCTCACATTTTAAAGGGCCCCGCGCCTTTATCAAGGCGCATTACTAGCCTCGCGACACTTTGAATCGCCGATTTGGGGGGAGCGTACGGGAAGTGGGTCCTACTACAACCGTAGCGAAGCTATAGACTTATAGCTTTGCTAAGGCATTTCTAGGCGTTTTGCAGCTGGAACAGGTGTACTACTTTCTAAGTGGTTGACTGGAGCCAGAAATGTCGTGTTAGCGCTAGATTGTGCCTGATTTACGACCCGCATTTTAGGCTATTATTATACGCATGAAATTTGACGTTTAAACGCCAAATTTCATACATGCCGCCCAAAATGTTTTATATACCACAAGGTAAACTCCCCTAAAAGAACATCCCCAAAATAATTGCATTTTTTACCAAATCTCACCACACCAAGAATTTTTTCCTGGTTTCCCTGTACATTATATGGTATGATAAAAGGTATCATTAAAATGTACATTTTGTCCCACAAAAAATAAACTCTCATAGTACTATGAATAAAAAAAATAGCTATGGTTTTTGGAAGGTGAGGAGAAAACAATGCAAAATGGAAAAACAAGAATTGACCGATCCTTATGGGTTAAGTCTATGTTGTAAACTGCCTCAAATTAGTAAGTGAAGCAACTTTGCAAAACGTCTTTGTAGATTGTCACTATGGAGATGAATAAGTCTGCATAGCTACTGTAGACACAAAGAGAAATAATATTTTTAATCAAGATTATTTGCAAAGTTGCATATTTTTTTATTGTGGATAACAGTGAACACCAACAAAATTTGGTGACTTACATGGTGCAATGACTTGGAAAGCCAATCTGGAAGCACCATACTTTTTATGGAAGTTAAAAGGTATGAGTATAACATTTTTATTTTACTTGAGGCCCTTGACCTTCATAAATAACTTTTTACTGAGATGGAACCCCCTTTTAAGTGTCCCATGGAGCCATGGGAATTCAACACAGACTTTGGAAAGAAGTAAGAAGCGGTGGCTCCCAAAACATCACTGGACGAAAAATAAGGAGAGGTGTCGGAGCCAACACGCTTGCCAAAAAACTCCTTGGTGGGGAACCCCCCGAGAGTGAAAAAGCCTAAAAGGGTATTCCCACCACTTCCTGGGACCTGCACCTATCTCGGGAACAGGCCCCGAAAGTAACAGCTCATAATGAATAGGCGGTCGCATCTGAGCATGACTCTCCATTCTGTTCTATGGAAACAGCTGAACACAATGTCAAAAATGTTTAAAAAAAATTAATTTACGTGACTTTATGGTCCCAGAGTCTGTGTTCAGGCTGGTTTTATTGGTCATACAGAATATAACCTGAAATATGGACATGAAAAATCTAGCAATGTGTATTGTGGCATTGATTAACATAAGACAGAACAAATATGAGGAGCACATACCGTCTATTTTAAACTCGCAAGTGTGCTTAAGGGTCCGTTCACATGACAAGTTGGAAATCCATGCAGATTTGCATTTTAAAACCTGTCACAAACCAACTGTAAAGTATCCCTATAGACCTCAGTTTAAAATCCGCTTTGTAGTCCACACAATTTTTTGAGGTTGGATTTCAAAAGTGCCGTTTTTTTCAAAAAACTTAGAACCTGTTCAATCTTCCGCCATTTTCCAATGGAATATGGCGAAAAATTTACTATTGAAGTCAATGGGATGGCCTGAAGAAAGATGAGAAAGCTTGCATGTTTTTTTACGCGGTTTTTAACGCAGATTCGCACCCAAAAACTCAGTTGTGCTGTATCATGCAAAAAATTATTGAAAAATCAAATTCGAAAAACCTTGTGCAAATCCAACAGAAATCTGCTTCAAAAAACTCACCAAAAAATGAAAACCGAGTTAAAAATCCTTGGGTTCTTGTGTACAATACTATTTAAATACTCATTGCACGACGCAGTTTCAGAATTCAGAATCTGACAAGTATTTTGTCCTTTGTCGTGTGGACTCTAAGGGGCCGTTCACACGGCTTATTCCCGACGGATTTGTGCGCCGTATTGAGCGCACAAATCACCATATTAGGGGGAGTTTACGGGGGCGGGGCCAGAGCGCGGCGGGGGCGCGCATCCCGGACCCATAGACTTGGCATATCACGGTCTGCGTTATTTGCGCCTGATAAATGTGCATGTCACTTTCTCCCCGCGGCGGATTTGCCGAGCAGGGGGGGAGCGACGAATCCACTGGTTCTCTATGAGAGCAGTGGATTACCGTAATTGCTGCCGCGGATTGGCGCCGTACTGAAGCGCAAATCCGGCGCGCAGTACGGCGCCAATACGCGGCAGAATAAGCCGTGTGAACGAGGCCTAAAAGTACTACCTAGCATCATTGTGTTTCATCAGATACTGGAAGGAAATAGTGATCCAATTATTTACAGAAGAAAGTTTATTTTCATGGGCGGCCATAGATTAGCAGAACTGTTTCAGGTTCTGTGCTGCAGCATTTTTCTCCTGGAGGAAGCTTTGTGCTCTCCTTTTGTCTGGTTGTCTTGCAGTCTAGCAGGATCCTTCACCTGTGACAGCATATGAACAGGGCTGATGGTGAAGCATTGTGCTATTACTGTATACAGTCACATAACGGATATAAACTGATTTATTCTGGCTTTGTTTGCTTCACAGCCACAATGTTTGGAAGTTTACCACTAGCTATTCACTTTTCTCCTTAACACCAATGTCATGACAACCACCACATGACCTGCCTCAAACACACTGTAATCTCCACAGTATTCCTCCCTAGCTTCAGATCTTCAGTCATTTGGTGGCTTGCAGCCTGAGACAGTGGTTTACATTAAAGATGCACAGGGCCTACCAACCCATATTACCATGCGGTAATAAGTACCTGCAACAAAAATGGGACAAAACCTACTATGATGAGCATAAAAGGAAGGTATGTATGAGGACTGGTTAGAAAACAACACAGCCTTCTTAATTAAATCATGTTTGCTATTCTTATAATATCACTAAGCTTATAGCATTATTCTTATTATTATTTATTTGACATGGCCATTAATTCCAGGGTGCTGTTCATTCGAGGGGACTTGTGTTCTTCAATTATTCTGTTCTTCCACTATTGCATTGACATAGTTTATAATGAAGAATATAAACTATAGCTTTATATAGAATTGTTTCTTAAAAAAGAAAGTGTAGTTGGGAATTCGCTTGAAGGGCTAGAAGGTCTACTGAGGGCTAGAAGGTCAATTCCACCACCATGCAAGCCAACATTTTCGTTTTTTTTTATAGTATTCATAAAATATTAATTTATTTGGTCTGTGGACTTATATTCCTGCTATCTAAATAGGATACATAAAGTTATACATCAAAGGAAATCTTTTCTTGTATTACAAGTGCCCCTTGTCTTATAATATAAGACAAGGTGGCACTTTGTTTGGCTGCAGAAAAATGGTTTAGTCTCAAGAGGCGACAAGCTTTCTTTGCCATAAGAACTTTTAATCTATGGAATGGTCATCTTCGTAGCTGGTCACAGCAGGAATAGGTGAGGGTTCATGAAAGTCTTAGACAAGACATTACAATAAATTAATATTAACACTTATGTAACGGTCTAAAATTTTATTAGAATGTAGATCCAGTCTGATCATGATTTGGGATGAGGAGTGATATATGCCTTTTAGAACAGATTGGTTCACACATTTATATAGTCTTAAAATGACCTACACCACATCTTCTCCCAACCCTTCATTCAACTTGATGGACATATGTCTTATTTCAACTGTACTAACAATGTAATTATTATTTATGAATCATGGAAAAACACTGGGTAAAAGTGACATGGAGAAGGACTTGGGAATCCTGGTGGACAGTAAACTTAATTGACAGCCAGTGTCAGGCAGCAGCACCCCAAACAAATAGGATCATGGGTGCATTAAAAAGGGGCATAGATGCACATGATGAGAACATTATTCTCCCATTATACAACTCACTGGATAGACCACACATGGAATATTGTGTACAGTTTTGGGCACCAGTGCACAGGAAAGACATTGTAGAGCTTGAACAGATACAAAGGCGGGCAACAAAAATCATAAAAGGACTGGGTGGACTACAGTACACAGAAAGATTGGCAAGATTAGGGTTATTTAGTTTAGAGAAAAAAAGGCTTCGGGGGGACATAATAAATATGTTTAAATACATCAAAGGTCAATATAGAGATCTCTCCAAGATTTATTTATACACAGCGCTGTATCTAGAACAAGGGGCACCCTTTACGTCTTGAGGAACGAAAGTTTTCTACATAAAACATAGAAAGGGGATTCTTTACTGTAAAGAGCAGTGAGACATGGAATTCTCGCCAGGGGGACTTGTCATGGTGAATTCAATAAACCGAGTTCAAAAAGGGTTTGGATGCATTCTTTGAGCGTAATAAATATTACAAGTTTTAGGGACTAGGATTCAGGAGAGGGGTCATTGGTCCAGGGATTTTTCTGATTGCCAGTTTGGAGTCAGGAAGGAATTTTTCCCTAAAATGAGGACAATTGGGCTTCTACCTCATTGGGGTTTTTTTGCCTTCCTCTGGATCAACACCTTAGCACAACAGGCTGAACTAGATGGGCGACTTGTCTTTTTTTAGCCTTACAAACTATGAAACTATGAAACTATCTGCACAGGTCAACAGTAATGACCTGCGCTGCTACTATGCTGTTCACCAATACAATTAGTATAGACCAGCAGACTTTTTAAGAACCTGTAAAACAAATCATCCAAAAGCAGAGGGGCTTTAAATGTATTATTTTTATATACTTTTGCTAAGGTTTTCACTTTTAGTTGACCTTTTGAATGTTGGTATGAACCATCAATATCAGAAAAATTCCTCCATATATAATTTCAAGAAAACATTAGTATGAGTAAAATGAAGGCATTGAAACTTAAAAAGCAGCCTCTGGACTAGTTTTTCATGAGTGTTAGGAATCTAGCTTTGATTTAATGCTAATTGTGTGATTGAACACAATCACCACATGCAGATCACATAAAAAGTGTGTTATCAACAAAGATATTCGTATTCTGTTTGTATAAAAAATTACTAAAAATAAAACTGAAATGAATGGAATGGACTAGCATCGCATTAAGGCCTGTTAATAAGATATTAATGAGCAGAGATGCAGAGACTCAAGGAATTTAGTTAATAACTCAGAATGTCATTAGTGTGAAATGCACTCTGTGGGGGGAAAAGCCACCATGTCCAATCCTTAGCTTAACCCATTGCTATAGTTCTTTCAGTTACTTCCCTTTTTGACATTGCATCTTGTAGAGCAGTGACTGAGCACACTCCTCTATGATGGAAGCTCATTCGTTCTCGTAGAGCGCATATTCTGTACTTTTTTTCTGCTCAGGTTGAAGTGGTTTTATTTGTTAAGTGCTTCATTGATTTGTTGCCAGGTTTTACTAGTTATAGTAAAAGAACAAACACAAAGCAGTTATCTAATCTGTTTGATCTCTTTCCCTCTTGCCCAGGTTCTTATTTATTAAAAGATATAAATTACATAATATAGGATGACGGCTAGTACTATGACAGGTCTGAATTTTTAATTTGGCCTCCAAAGACTGGAACAAAAGGGAAGACCTAGCAACATTGCGGTGCTATTTATGGCTTCCAAATCTTAAAAAGATCTTATGTGAATTGTTTTTTGGCTTTCTGCCTTAACGAGTGTGAATATTAGAAAAAGGATCAGTTTCATTTTCTAGAATCAACACTGTTGTTCATCGAGGGGTCTATTGCAGCTCACCCCAATCAAATTAATTGCCCATTACAGTAAGTCACTGTCTGTGGTACTCCTCCTTTTTTTGGATTAGGAAGGGCAGAAGAGAAATGATGTGAATGACCAAAGCTCTAAAGTAAGGCAAGATTCAAAAAATGAATGCAGACTTCGGACTAGGCTACAAAACAAATGCAGACCCCTGACCTAATCATAAAAAATAAGACCCCAGATTAGGCCTAAAAATGAATTCACACTTCAGACCACAAAATAATCGCAGACCCTAAACTAGACACCACAATTAAATCAGAAATTAGTCCAGACCTAAAAATTAATAACAGCTCCAGACCAGACACCCAAATTAATTCAGACTGTAGACCAGACCCCAAAATGATCTGGACATCAGACCAAGAACTCAAATTATTTCAGACTAGAGCCATAATTAAATAAGTATATTTACTATTTTGCCATAGGCAAACTTAAATTCTATCAGTTCTCTATCTGTAAAACACTAAAAGGTAACTTTTATTATATATAACTCTTAACCTCTATGCACACTATTTAAAAACCTGATTTCTAACCTCATCATTTAACCCTTTTTGCTTCTGAAAGAGGGAATAACTCCCTTTTTATTATCAAGTCTGGTGGAGAACCACCTATTAACAGGAGAGCCTTATATCTAAGCAAAGTACTAGCTCCAGTAAGGGATCCCAAGCCTGCTACTTGGGCAGTCATCCCTAATCTCATGGACACAGAACAAATAAGGCCCCCTTTTGACACCCCTGCAGCAGGTGACACTTGTAGACAGAGGTAAGAAATCACAATTTAAAACGTCATATCCGTCAGGGCAGGTCAGATATGACGTTTTAAATTGTGATTTCTCACCTCTGTCTACAAGTGTCACCCGCTGCAGGGGTGTCACAAGGGGCCTTATTTGTTCTGTGTCCATGAGATTAGGGCGACTGCCCAAGTAGTAGGCTTGGGATCCCTTACTGGGAAACTAGTACTTTTCTATAGATATAAGGCTCCCTGTTAATAGGTGGTGCTCCCAGGGCTTGATAATAGAAAGGGAGTTATTCCCTCTTCAGAACAAAAAGGTTAAATGAAGGTTAGAAATCAGGTTTTTTAAAAAGTGGCATAGAGGTTTAAAGTTAATAAAAAAGTTAAGTT